>QDHC01003859.1:435231-456530 GCA_013186455.1 Papilio dardanus tibullus
AAACGTGTCTAAACTTGTATAAACGGATATATGAATAAAAGGGAGGCCACGTATAAAGCCGACGGTACACAATAAGCGCGGGCTCTAACTGCCAACTCAGCGCTCCGAACCGCTCTTCCTTTTACCTGCTGTATCTTTAAAACGACTTCGAATTTTCTAAAATCGCTTTACTACCGTATTCTAGACATGTTAAGGAAACAATTTATGAAAAAAAAAAAAAACGATTTTTTCAACCCATCACATAGGAAGACCCCCTTAAACACATATTTAATGATTTGCGAAGCATATCAGGCTTACTTCAATCTACGTGTTAAAAACCAAGACAAAAAATGGGCGCCACACGTCACATGTAACTCTTGTAGATGCAATTTAGACGGTGAGTTTCTTTCCTCTTTATTTTTTTATTAACTTAAATTTACTAACTCTTTATTTTCTTATATTAACTTTTTTATACTCGTACTAACATTACTTAGAATTTGAAAACGTTCGGTTTTATTGTAGGATGGTACCGAGGTCAGAAATGAGAAATGAAATTTGCAGTGCCGAGAACTTAGAGGGAACCCAGTGATCATCACTCCGATTATTATTTTTGCAAATAGTAAAACCACTCAGAGGTAAAAAATCAAAGAAAACATATTACCCTGATCTACCATCGACATCCGCTCCAATACCACATACAGAAAAAAAATCCTGTACCTGCTCCTCCTTTGTTGGGAAATCAGCTACTTTCTCAAAAAAAAATGTAAAGTGCTGATCACTGACATGATTACGAATTTTGCTATCATGTGATGTAGAATGTCTTTAAAAATGCATATGCCGTATTTTCATTTGTATAAATTTAAGGATAATAATGGAGCTTATTTGGATGAACTAGGGGAACGTTTCCATCAAGATATAAAGGAATTTGAGAGACGTTACCAAGGCCAGTATACTGCAAGGATGATGGGCGATTATATTTGTGGTTTAATTAGAGAAACTTCTACGGAACATGCCAGGAAAAATAAAACTGTTCATTTTTAAACATTGTATCACTCTTGTAAAACTTTTAATGTAAAATAAATCTTAAATGGACGTTCGGCATCTTTTAATATATCAACTCTATGTAAAATTTTGATGCATTTTCAGTAATTTTTATTTTCCCATTTTTTACTCATAAAAACAAATTCAGAACTTTTTTTTTGTTCTTTTTCTTATTTCTAGACATAAAAGCAATAAAAATAAGTTACGTTCAACCCGTGCACAAAAATGCTGTAGACCTGTGTTATTCATATAGGTAAATCTATATCTATACTCTATACTAATATTGTAAAGAGAGAAACGCTGTATTTTTGTTTGTATTAAAATAACTCAAGAACTTCTGGTCCGATTTCAAAAATTCTTTCACCATTAGAAAGCTACATTATCCACGAGTAACATAGGCTATATTATTTATTTCCACGCGGACGAAGTCGCGCACAACAGCTAGTAATAAATAAAATAAAACAAGTCTATTATTTCTAGCAAGTAAAAACTAATTTAACAAAACAATCTACAATTTATATTTAGTTACATTTACACACTTTTTATTTAGGCTATTTTTTCTGTTCATATAAGTTGGCCCTTTTAAATCTATGCAAATATGTCTTGTAGGACCGCATTTGTCACACACATCTGCCATAACATACCGATCCCAGAGTCAAGTTTCACCGACAATCAAATGCTTCAAGACTATCAGTTATCGCTGACAGTGCGTCTCGACGCGCGGGAATTTGTCATGTGAACATTACCAAGGGGGTTACCCACAGTACATTCGCTACGAAGCTAATCTATAGTGAACGTCAAACATGTACGAAACTGACATTGAAGTTCGATATCTCACACGTGACAATCACATGATTTTATCGAAAGTTAACGTCAGTTTCATACATTTTCGACGATTCCGTATGTAGCAACACTAGAGTTGCGTGATCTGTGGTTAGTAGCTAGATGTAAGAGTTGGAAGAATAAAGAAAATTAAGATTATAAGAAATATTATATGGTGCAGTCGGTAGGATCCCAGTGTATAGCGATATCGTCGATCGAAAAGTAATTTTGGTAGCCCCGCAGTATTATGATCGTATCTTCCAATTAATATTATCCACTATATCATTTACCAAGTGCAGACAATACCGGAGCACGGCTCATAAAATTCACGCGATCTCACATTAAAAATATTCAATAATACGTTATTTTCGCAACGTATCGGTTGTGCAACAATATCTAGCAGACATTACACGTAAGAAGTTATTATGCATAAATATTAAATTAACTACACTTTGTTCATTAATCTCTATATTTTATAACTGCAATATCTACGGTACATAACAAATACATCGTGTCTCAATGATCTATTTATTCATCCCGATTCTCAAGTCGAGTAAATCCGCGGTTTCAAAAAAAGAGACCAAGAGCGAGTCGGGATAATTTGGTGACGATAAAAACAATTGTTTCTAAACCTAGGGCTTCATTAGACCGAGTTTGCGATAAAAACGGATACTTCGGCGTAAGGGCGGTTTTCGCGTGACATAGGTCTAATGAAGCCTTTTTTTTATTGTGATAAAAATGTCTAAGCATATCCGCCCTTGCGGGGACAATAGCGGATTATGTCACACTTGCACCGACTAAAAACCACACAATGTTTTACCCTAGTGTAATAAAATTTTTAAACATTAACAGGGCTTTAAACTTAAAAGTCATAAATTGATATTACTACATTTTATTTTACTAAACAAACCAGATCTGGGAAGTACAACATAGGATTTTAAATGAGTCATTTTTAATGTTATGAGTGACGATTGTTCATCGTAGATCAAGACTATGCGGGCATAGTTTAATCAGACTGTTTAATTATGATTTATCTACCTTCAAGCAATCAAGAATCAGTTTCATATAAGAAAAAAAAACTATCATCATTCGAAGATATGCAACATAAACGCAATTAAATAAACCTACAGTGATTCTAACTATGAAAAGTTACGAAACAAAGATAGTAAACATGAAGTTAAAAGGGATATATCAAAATATGAGCGTAGTCGGCGGATGCGGTAGTTAATGACCCGCCTGTGAATATGGTAATGGCCAATTTACCTCTTGATTTAACGATGTTGTGAGCACTACTGTAAGATGATATAAAGCTAGCAGACGTAAAATTTTTAAGAGAAAATAATTCTTAATAAATTTTCCTGTACATTTAATTACTAAAATGATAAACACTAAAGTTAAGAGTTTTCTTTAAGTGGTAGAGTCTCTTTAAACTTCAGTTCTAAGCAATTTTAAAAATAAATATTGCGTAATAAAAATCACTGACTTGAATACGTTTAAATACACAAGTCCATTGACAAACGGGTCCAATGGATTTCAACTGCGCACCTTTCGCCAGGTGGTGTCCCCCTAACTCGCATTCAATTTATAAAATGGGGAACGTATTGCGCAATTCTTTTAAGTTATTATAAAATAGGCCTAAACAAAATACACTAAGGTCCTTTAAAATGTCAAGGTTATAATTAAAAATACATCTTTTTAAATTCTACACGTGTCGAAACGCATAAAACCTTATAATACCTTTTTTTTAAGAGGGGAAAGCAACTGCTTTACTAAGCATACCATCATGCCTTGGGGAAAAACACGACAGGTATGTGGGACTCCTCCTTATTCATAAATAATATACAAAGGTCATAAATATACAATGTACAAAAATAGGAAATAATCTTTCTTATTATAACATTAGTAAAACAACAAATCTCTAGATCATAGATAAAATCTCGAGTGAGCACTCGCGATTAGATTATTTCAAAATTATTCTGTCAGTTTGCTTGCTGATTACTTCAAGATAAGTAAAATTCCTTACACCCTCATCAATTTAAATGTCAAAGTATGGAGCTATATAGATTTTACGTAGGGCTTGAAATAATTAAAAGACTGATTCAGGAGTTAATCAGTTAATGATTATGATTTACCTTAAAGTTACCACAGTTTTACTTCCTAACCAAAATTATAGAAATTTCTCAAAATATCGAGTGGTCCATTTTTGTTAATTACAATAAAACAAATACAATAAATTCTAAAGTTACCAAAAGCTTTTCTAACATTTACGTGACTTCTTGTCCAAAATAAAAGTACACAATTACTACTAAAATTACTTTTTATTATTACAATGATTTGATCCCCGAACTTTCAATCTTTAAGTTTTGCATATTAATCACTGCGTTATAATAACTGGATAGAGCATAAACATATAATTAAAGTGCATTATTTTCATAACATACTTAAGATATAGCAGAGTACACTTAATAAAGATTTGCAGGCTGATAAGACATTAGTGCAGATGAGGTGTTTGTCTCCATTGATAAGGTTGACCTATATAGCGAGGATAATAGCATAGATTATTATTTATTGCTTATATTTAGCAACTTTGATTGTGAAAGTTAATAAGAATAACGTATTTTTATCCCTATTTTAGGTCATAAAATAACTTTGTTACGACATTAGAGAAGCCACGACAACTATCATATGAGACAAAAAAACAAATGTCTTTTACAATTTGAAGTCATTCTTAACGCAACATTATTTATTTGTTTTTTTTTAATTCACGACAATACAAAATCTACATGTAGTCACAACAATATAACAGTTCTTATTATTTACAACACATAAGATAATTTAAACTTCAGTTAAAATAACATAAACATAAGTCTAATTTTAGGTATCGGGAGTGATACGGCGATTGGCGTCAACTCACATGACCTCCGCGGATTATTTTCGGAAATAAAGTTTACCAGGGAAGCACGTGGCAAGAAATCTATACACATTCTTAAATATTTTGATTCTATGCTTTTTTAAATCCAATTAACATAATATAAAACGTACATTTTAATCGAAGAAAGAAGAATTAAACGAAATAATTATAACTTATCGATCCAGTGAAAAATGTTACTAATCGCGGACGTATTGTCTCTATTGAGATAGAGAGATAGAATAACTAAAAAAATCTTTGCATAAAAACAAAAAAGATAATTAAGTTTCATAAAGCACACTAATACAATCACATTTATTAATGTATAGAAATAGCACAAATATTTCAAGGTTACACCAAGATAAGCCATAGTACAAAGTAACATAAACAACGCAGTATCGCGTCGTGTGTGGTTGAATTTGTTTACTTACCACAAACAAGGGGAAAGTTTATCACAGTACCAACAAACGGACTACTTTCACATAATTGCCCACAAATTCCGTATGAATTCAAATCAAAATTACCACACATCGTGCCGCCATGTAATTAAGCGGCGAAAATGTTGCAACGACGTTGCCTTAATTATTTTAAAATAGAAATAAAAATGTGATAACTTTATATGGTCAGGTTTACGCACATTTCATATTATTAAGGTCTTTTTCCTTGAGTATTCCCTTTTAAAATTTGGAAGCATAATGAACCTCATCGATTTTACAATCATAAGAAACATACAACGAGGCTAATTTTCTTGGCGATAATTTTTAGCCTAAAGGACTACTTATTTGTAGCTAAGTAAGCTAGGCTAGTATTAACTGAGCTGTCATTATAATTACCCGAAAATAATCATAATTATTACGATAACACTATGAAAGAAAGACATAGAAATATAAACACTAGCTATATCGTTACTTCAAATGGTTAATTTAAACTTTTTAATCAATAGCCTTGTAAACAAGTATGTCACAATGTTAAACACGATAAGGGCCTACGCTTTGCAGACTAATGCATATCATATTGATTAACTTAGAGGTGACTAACATAGTTTACAATTTGCACTCTGTATTTGTAAACATATTAATTTGGGATACCATTGGAAAGTTGATATTTTTTTTATATAAGGTAGCAAACGAGCAAGCGACCACCTTGATTCGCTGAAATAGCTAAGCGAACGCTAGCTAAGTCATCTGTAAGCCTACCCTTAAATATAATTAAGACCAATTATATTATGCGATGTAAATCTGGAGGACCAAAACCTAGGGTGCCAACTATACTAGTGGACAAGGAAGCTTTCTCCTGTTACTGTGGAAACATTGCATTAATCTATACTAATATTATAAAGAGAGAATTTTTGTATGTATTGAAATAACTCAAGAACTACTGGGCCGATTTCAAAAATTCTTTCACTCGTAGAAAACTACATTATCCCCGAGTCACATAGGCTATATGTTTTAATTCCACGCGGACGAAGTCGCGAGCAACAGCTAGTATTTTCAAAAATATATTGCCCAAGTGAACATCATATTGGTTGTCAGTTACAATACACAGGTGCTTTGTCTAATGATATTCTATGAGCATTTGACTCAACAAACAGGTTTACACAGCCGTATTACCATAACACTAAATGCTAGAAATTATGTTACTACTAATCCTGACAATACAACGAGGACAACAACATAGTAACCTGTGTAAAGCCTACATTTTATACCCTTTTGCCTTTCCTATTTTATTAAAAAAAAACAACAACTTTTTTTTGTAATAGTAGTGTAGTGCGACCCATAATGGGTTCCATTTTCCGCAACTCCACGACTAGCGCGTATTTTGCGTGACTTCACAAATATCTCTGAATTTCTTCGCCGATATGTGCAGACATCACGATGTTTCTCTTCACCGTAAGAGTGTCGGGAAAATATGTACATATGAAAATCGAAAAACATATCGGTACATGGCGGGATTCGAACTCGGGACCATTTCATAAGATATCGAAGTAACTATGGTCCTTCGAGCCGCACTTCCTCAATAATAAGAATCTTAACGTGGGTTTTACTCACAATTCGTTTCCATTATCCTTACTACTCCGAAGAATCTAATAATCATTTGCCCATTTACCTCATTCGATCATGAAAAAAACTAAAAATAAAGAACATTGAAAAAGTTCAGCGAAGATTGGCTTTTGGCCCAACGTTAATAGCTTCGATGAAAACAACTGATTTAATTTCTTGAATCATCTGATCTCGGTGTAGATAATGTGGATAAACTCGACGTTGTAATTCCTGTAATACTGACGTGATAAGATGCATGCAAATAGGAAATGTTAAAAGATGTTTCCTCCTTTAAATGTCAAGGTGAGTTAAGGGCGAGTGATGTGTCAGGGTAAATGTAATTTGGGTTATACGTTTGGACATCGAGAACTTTAAACTGTAACTTAAATATGTATTAAAACATCACTGTATGAGTTTAAAGATGTTAAGTAAACCTCTACATGTAATTTGGACTTCGGTACCGCATGCCTGGTTCCTTCCTAACTTTATATTTGAAACTTTTTTCGTACTTTTTTGATCTTAGTCGGATCCATGCAAACGATTTTCAATTGCATTAAACTAAACTGTATCGTGCAGTGTATCAAATGGTGTGCTATTGTTCGTGTGTTTGCCGCTCATGTGTACACACGGCGACATATTTCAAAAACAATGCGCGCACACCGCTGTTTCTGGAAACTATTCAACCGCAAGAAAGAAAACGGTGTCCCCAGTACTGTATGTTAGTTAGAACCAGCTATCGAATCAAACGACAATAGAATTTGGTTCAATAGATTTTTAATTTTTGCCTACAAAAAAATCGAATTGTACAAAAAAAAACTCTATTGGCCTCTTATTAATTGTTATAAATTACTATAGACTTACACTGCTGGAAGCCGAGTACAAAAACTTACTTTAACTTCTCTACTGAGGCCAAATTTTTGTTCACTTTCCCTTCCTTTCCTATTCTTATATGGAAATGGTGAGAAGGGGAAGCGGATTGGCGGAAGAGGGGACGCAAAGGAAGAGTTATTATCATCTTGCTGTGAGTCTCCTCCTCCGTAGATTAAGGGTAGGCAAAGTATCTGAAATTGTAGATGTCTATGGGCAGCGGTCGCTTCGCTTTTTCAGCGAGTCTAGGTGACCGCTTGCTCATTTGCCTCTTTGTAATATAAAAGAATAATATTCTACTACGTGTGAGTGTTATAGCAGTGTAAACTTACTCTTACGTGTGACATACCGTATGTATGTCTCCCTTGCTAGTTAACAGGGTTGCCACGAACGCGTTACCCGATCACCTTACAGCAAACACTTACGCCGCCTTCTACGAACACGGCCAAATACATTGAAACAGCCCTATCCATTTCCTAGCGCATTGGAATAGGTTAGTTCTACATACGTCAAACAAAGCGTTAAGCCTTCAATCAGTCATTACATGAGAAATAAAACTGGCTTATTTTTAAAGCGCTTTGTATAAAGATTTTTCTAATTAAAAAATAACACAATATCTCCAGACACGGCTGCAAATAAAATAAAGCAATAAAGGCATGCAATTTATCAAGGGTTTCTACAGCCGTATAAAAAACTGTTATCTCTCTTATTTCCCTTGAGTAAACTCAAAGCAAGACAATTAGATCTGTCTAAAGACGTATTAAACAATTCCTACCAGCAAGTACTGTATCCTTTCTAAAATATAAAAAAGAATAATACAGTCGAACCTGGATAACCGAGAATTCAAGGGACCGCGATATTTGTCTCGCTTATGCAGCTTTCTTTCTAATAAGAGTTTCTCGCATATGAAGGTAGCTCGTCGGGACCATAAAATGACTCCCGAGTATCCAAGTTTGAATGTAGCTCTCACTATCGCAAGTAAACATATTAATATGTAAATGCTGTCTACGTGAAACACGCAAACAGCTTTCGTCTGGAAATGTATGTAAATCATAGACATAAAAACAACGAGACAGCAACGAGCCATTGTCATAGCCGGCTATACAATTCGTTTAATTAATATTTTTGTAGCTATATTTTTCACTAGCTGTTGTGCGCGACTTCGTCCCCATGGAATTAAATAATATAGCCTATGTTACTCGGGGATAATGTAGCTTTCTAATGGTGAAATTTTTTTTGAAATCGGTCCAGTAGTTCTTGAGTTATTTCAATACAAACAAAAATTCAACAATACAAAGTTTCTCTCTTTATAATATTAGTATAGATATAGATTAATTTACCCCACTTAATAGAATTTAAGACATATTTCCTACACAAGTAAAATCTACAATGAATTAAAAGACTTTTTGGTGAGGTCAAATCATCAATTAAATTGCGAGAAGAAAAGTATACTTATACGAAAGGTCCTACATATTACTAGCTCTAAGCGAGTCAAATAGGTACCCTAATAAGTCTAAAAAAATCGAACTAAGTACTTTGGAAGACATGCCACTTCTAGCATATTTCATATTTATTTCACTTACACTTGCTTATTAAATTCAACAATAACAAAACATTAACTATTGCTAGTGCGATAATATTATTCACATAAATTCCACAACCGGCACCTGCTGGTTTAAACCGAACGGTGACCGTCTGGCCACGGCACAATCACTAAAGACGTATTAAACAGATTTGTCATGCTTACTCTGAGTTTCCATTTACGAAACACTTGCGTATAAACATATCGTTATCTCTGTTTCTCTGTAAAATAATGAAAGAGATGATCAAATGCACGGGAAAGGACATTCTAATAGACGAGTGCGTAAATCCGCATTAAAACGGCCGCTTATATAACGCGTGCTAAACATCGTTGAAATAGAACTCTTTTTAATAACATTAACTGTAAGTATTCTCCTTAAGGCAGCGTTTTTTATTGCAGTGTTGCATTTGAGAGCTGGACGAAGGAAACAAGAGTGATTTTAAAGCGTTTGTTGCAGCAAGCTCGTTCAAAACGCGCTAACGTCGAGCGTCAAAAACCCGCAAGTGCGTTTACAGCCTTACCTTAAAGTCTCATTTGATTGCATAGTATTTTATGGTATACAAAATATTATGAATCATAACTCAAATTCTAAGATTACACAAAACGACTCATGTATTACACGTTAACAAATAGATGTTAAAAGCATATCGTGACAGGAAAGTTTTCGCTTTAATTTAATAGATCTAATTAAATTTTGCGTCAATTTCAAAACTACTAGATCTGATAAATCAAAAATATCTTCGTACATACGAAGCAGAACTTTATTTAAAGATTGTACATCTTGCTTAATTGCGTTCTTGGCTGTATAGTTCGACTGTGCAGTTAAAACTGAACGTTTGTAGACGGCTTTAGTCAAGTGGCTTATGCAATATAATGTCATATCTCGAGTTTGTATTGCGATCTCGCTTGGATACTAAAAGAATTGCCAAGGAGCTGAACTATTCTTTTCAATCAGTTAATTGTAAATGCACTATGCACTAATTAAATTTTAATTTGCATGTTGTATGCACGGAACAATCTTGCGCGTAAGCACGCGTATTGATGCGTGTTTACGTATAAAAAATATAGTTAGCATGTATGCTTATGATTTTTTTAATTGTATTTGATAACATACATATGTCTGATATAGATACTATTTTTATAAATTTTATTACTCTATTATCTTAATTTTTTTTGTGATAATTCTTAATTTTACAAGATTAAAGTTTAAGAAATCAAAATACAAAAAGTATAACATTAAATTATTAAACTTTATTGAAATATGCTATTTAAATACTTGCATAAACAATTAAGTAATTTACATACATATGTAAACTAAAAAAAAAACATTAATTATTATTATTATTTGATACACACTAACAGCTGGTTAGCTGATGTGTGAGTTAAAAAGTTTGGAGATATTTAATTTATCTAATTTATTTTTAAAGAAGTTGATTGTTTGAGCCATCACTACACTCTCTAGGAGTCTGTTCTATGCAGTGGCCACTCTGGTAATATTTGAATTTAAATTAGAAATCAAAGCTAAATTAATTCTGCTCAGGCTAAGCTATGTTAAAAACCATATAAATCTTATAATTTATGTTTTAAAGTTTTAAGTAAATAAAGATTACGACCTTGTTAAGATAAATAAAACAAGATGTATTATGCGGTAGGACAAATGAAGCCATTCAAAAACTGCCGTAACAAGATAATTGTAATTATTTGTTCTGGTAATTATTACAGAGATAAGTGAACTCCTTATTATGAATTTAACAATCTCAGATTGTCTTACTATGATAAGATATTTATTACTGTAATCTTGTCATTTAATATTTGATCTTTAGTATAATCAATTTTTACTGTAAACAAATTAAAAAAATATATTATTATAGACTAGACTAATATAGTAAATGATGCTTACCTGGTGGGCTATCAGTCAGAATAGTGATACCGGTGGGGTCAACATGTGGGGGGAACGCCTCGTACAGGTCGGGCTCCTCTTCGAGCACGGCGGACAGCATGGCGGAGGGCATTCCGGGTCGGGCAACACTCACACACTCTCACTATGACTAGACACTACACAACACTGCACCGGACTCACACAATGTTCTTAGCTCGCTCGGAACTCACACCAATGAGCATCCCTGAGCCATCGCTGGACCTTCACCCTTTTGTATGTCCTTTTAAATAGATCTAAGTCAAATCTTGCTGCACCATTTTTAAATCTAAAACAGACAAGGCTCATATAATCACTGAATGCAAATGTTGTATTATATTATACCAATATATTATCAAGAGATAACAATTATCTATGTCATAATGAAAGGGCTGAGGATTGCCAGGTGAATGGTTAATTGAATAGAACTAAAATATTATCCCTATCAGCTGATTACCGCCGCTGCCAGAAGGGGCTCGACAATATAAGTCTATTTTAAGAATACATGGCAGCTGATCGGGCACTCTTCAATGTCAGAAACGGGCGAACAACGCCCGATTTCTGAGCATGAAATACAAACTAAAATCTAAGGCGTGCACTCACCGAAATCCTGGCGATAAATGATGGGAAGCAGGATTTGCGACTCCGTATTTACCGCTTTGGTGTCCCTGCGGCAACTAAATCAAGTGGCTAGTTCCCGGCCCAACGTAATCACGAATGGGATAATAGTTTCGAGTGGGAGCCGACGCTTCTGCTTTGTCACTTAACTCAGCCACTCGGCACATCACACGGACATATCTGATACTGACCATGCACTCGGATGCATTGTGAAATCAATCACTGATATATGCGGGATGACTCCACAACCCTTGATTCCTCTAATCGGATTATTAATGTTTCCGGTGAAAGTAGCTTATAATTTTAATTGGAAATATTTTTTATGGTGTGTTGACAATTTTGGTACAGTCTAGGTATACGTTTCTGTAGTAAAAATTTTACTGGGTGAAGGGAGCGGCACGTCTGCTTTATCCGCGATTTGCATGAACGTAAAACGATATAATACGAATAGTTATACACCAGTCACCAATACAGTACGCCCGTCATTCGATGTTCGTTTCGGAGTTCGGATTCGTATTTGCTTCGGTTCAGTTCGGAGTTTGCATTCTTGTTCTCAAAGAGTATGAAATGCTAAAGGTTCAATTAGGCAGAAATCTATACTTACTTACTTACTCCGCTGGCGCAAGGACCCAAAGTGGGTCTTGGCCTCCAACACAAGAGAGCGCCATCGTCGCCTATCCTGAGCTGTCTCCTGCCAAAAAAAAAATATAGGCAGAAATCTATAGGTCAAATATTTTTATGTTTATACTTTAAAGTCCATGAATATTTAATAATCACATAATAAATATTGGTCATTACATCATAGATTTTTGTATCTAAGAACCCAGAAAAAAACACAGATTTTTAGTAAATACACAATAAATTACTTTGACAGCTCGACGATAATCAGAATTTGAATGCCAAATGTAATATTTAATAAGATTTTTTCGTCATTACAATAAATTACTTGGATTTATTTTTAACATCGTGGGGAGGTGTTCTATTTTTCTGGCATGCTTTAAAGAAAAATCTTATTACCTACTCTTTGACGTTGTGTTTTTGCAAATAAAAAAGTATTTTTCGTACCGGCTTAAAAGTCTTGCAGCTAGAACATAAAATCATAAAAAAGTGTACAGCATCTCTTTGCCTTTGTTTTATCTGTGGTTGTCACCAAGTTGTCACTGGACATAAAATCTCAAAAAAAAAAAAAAAAGTTGTCACTGGTGTCTGTCAATCTGTCATTATTGTAATCTTTATTGTAATTCTTAATTTTCTCAATTTCATATTGATAGTGAAAAAGTTTATTATATCCCTTGCAATTTATTATGAAGTACTTTCGATAAAACTAATACGTAAAAATGTCAACTACAAAAACAGATTGTTTACAAGGTAATATTTGGGGTAAAGATTATAAATCGAATTATTTTTGGTATATCTTCATGAATAATTAATTTGCAGAGACTGTGACGGTGTTAATAAATGCTATAGGAGATAATGAAAACTCCGTCAACAATGTTGTTATTAAGTCGCTAACGAAAATAGCAAACACTTATCCAAATGAAGTGATAGATATATTTAGTGAATTTTATAAGAATAGCGCTAAAGTCAACAATGCACAGCTGAGCAATATCGTCAAGTGAGTATTCGAAATATTCCATATCAACGGGATGGAAAGTCTTATCAGAATCACTTAAAGTCTAAATACATTTCCTCATTACAATATGTTCATCAAAAAAACTATAATAATACTCTCAAATTACATATTTTAGTAACCGCTTAATAGTTAACAGCTACATATTTTACGCCATACATACATTTCACCTTTTTAGTGACCTTGATAAAGTAATTAAGATAGCTTTGGACCGTTAAAACCAATTATTAGATCAAACAGTTGTTAATTGTTTAATATCATGATTTATTCATTAGTAAATTTATGGTCAGTGTTGATATATATTTTTTTATTCTACAATATTATAGTACCGCAGATGAACAAAGATTCATGTAAGTTATTATATTTTATTACAATATAAGAACAAATAGATTTTATTTCTTAGCCCATAGAAACTAGCTTTATATTTTATTTATTGTTACTTTGTAAATCTAAATACTGATTTGCTTCTATAAGGTCTAGCAATTTGTTCTTAGCTTTTACTAGTTGATAAAATAATAATTAGTTCTTAGTTCCACCAGTAACCTTAAGGCTTCATAAGACTGACTTCAGGGTTAAATATCTCGGCACGAAGGTATCGCTCCCAGAGATCACCAGCAACATAAAGGGCTGCTAGGGTTCTTTGGAGAGCTGGGCCGCCTGGAGTAATTCAAAACCTGCCCTCATGCAAAATGCGCTAGTTGTGGAGTTGCAGAAACATAGGCACTACTACTACTGGACCAAGTTTGTGATAAAAACAGATATTTTGTTTCAGCTTAAGTCCGTTTTTATCCCGAACTTGTCTAATGAAGCTGTAAGGTTACAGTTTAATAGTTATTTTAATAAAAATCAGTTCAATCATTACATTAGCACATTTTATCATATTAATAAAGTCAAACCTGGATATATGAAAGTCCCGACAGATGACACCAAAACCCTGAAACTCTGATTAGAAAGAAACCTCTAATAACTTCAATAGAGAGATTAATTTTGCAGGCTCTTGGATTTTCGCTTATTAAGTTATTTACATTCAAAAATTATTTTTCCTACGTAACATCCATTTAAAGGCGAAAAAAAAATTAAAATCATTTAGTGCAAAAATACAGTGCTGAGGCTGAAAAGTAGTGTAATGATTACATTTGAAACCCATCTAACATTGAATACTATAAAGCCAGCTACAAACATTTAGTTTTTTAACCGAACGTCTATTTGAACTGCACAGTCAAAATGTACAGTTCTCAGTTATGCTTAAACATGTCAGTTTTAGGTGCACAGTCAAACTACAACAATCTGTGCATCCATAGGCTTAAGATGTTTATAAAATACAAAGTTTATATCTTAGATTATCTTATGTAGGTATAGCAATTTTAGACATTAAAAAGAATTATAATTTAATCAAAAAAAACTAAACACTAAAATAACATCCTAATCTATCATTATCTTATGAACTATAATTAACAGGGTTTTAGAACAAACATGTGTGAATCAAGTGAAGAAACTCAATTCAAAAACAGCAACGGATTTAGTAAATGCAATGCTTCGTGCAATGACGGAGAACACAGCGTATGATCCTGTTATACAGATGGGAGCCTCTTCTGTGCTGGTTGCTGTCAGCCATGAGCACTTGGATATGGTAAAAATACATTTTTGATATTTTTTTAAATCTACCTTTATTAGTGCTATATCCCCACCGAATGGTTCGGCACCTACTCTGTGACTCTGTCTGATTTTTTATTGCCTAATTTATCTATATTAGCCCCATGTGGATAGGACATAGAATAAAACAATAACGCTTTTTTATGTTTGTCCGTATATATGCTTGAATCCTTAAAACTACGCAACGGATTTTAATGCGGTTTAATAGATAGAGTGATTCCTAGGGAAGGTTTTCATGCATACATTCACAATATAGTAGAGTAACACTGATAATTTAGAGGTTTTTAATATGATATCGTAAATTAACATATTTCTAGCGCTTACATTGCAAACGCTGCAGTATTTAGTATCAACATTATACCGATTTGCATCCGTGCGAAGCCGGGGCAGGTCGCTAGGTACTAATGTGATAAATGCGAAACTTTAGATTGATGAGTGCATGGATGCTTGTTTGAAGGTGTCTCCAAAACAGCTGAAGGGATCTCAATGAAAGACATTGATGTAGAACTTAGCCTGCGAGAAAATATATGCTATTTACTAAGTTTTTTTTAACGCCGCGCAGACGGAGTCGGAGAGTTAGTTATCTACTTGAATTACTTATTCTATAATAGTCGTATGTCTGGGCATAGTTTCTAGTATTCAAATTGATAAAATTACCATTAGAATAATTAGTACAATGTATTATAAGAAAACCTGTATATTTGATATTTATTGCCACACCTCTTAATGAATTAACATATAAAACTTTATTATTCTAACGTAAAATAATATTAAGATTTTTACCATATAAAAAATTATAAGACTTATATGTTTACTAGAAACATAATATAGAGCACTATTAAGTTTTTTTAGTGAAATTATCATGTCAAAGGCAAACTATAATCTATATATGGTATTCTATTTTAAAACATTACGAGCACGATCTTAAGAATACATAAATTAATATTAAGATAAATATGTACAGAGTATGATTCATGTAATGTAAATATATTGCTTTTGTCTGTTTGTCCGCCATGTGCAACATTTGATAATACTGGCTTTTATGACATCTGTTAGATATTACGAGTCGATTGTCTTATCTGATTGAATTGCTCATAATTTATGTGTTATGTACCAAAGATATTTAGATTTGAAAAATATATCAGAGTCTAGTATTGGGATAATTAGAAAATTGTATACAAAAGTTTATGTATTTCAATATACAGTCGAACCTGTATAAGCGAGGTTTCTCTCTAATCCAAATTTCTCGCTTATGGAGGTAGCTCGTCGGGACCAGAGAATGCCTCTCGCGTATAGAAGTTTCCCGATCATCCAGGCTGGACTGTACTTGTAGATCTATCAGATTGAAATAATGTAATTTATGTGAATAAACATTTGCACTCATGACACTAACAACTGTTTAGTAGTTTGAGTAAAAAAAATATAATTACAGTAACAAAATATAAAAATTTATAAACATCAATGACATTGCTTTGTAATAAAAATAACAAGCTGACAAAGTGATAACGATTGTTTATACAGTTGTTATTGACAGTCTAAAGTCTAAATATAAGATTATTTCCAGTCAGTTTTAGCGTCAATTGTAATTTGTCTATGGTTTAAGAGTTCGATTAGAATCCGATATAGGTATATTCATTGTCCATACTCACTAATACGTCACTTTATAGATTGAAATATGTTGTATTTGTAGGTACTTAGGCTGCTCATCAACCAGCTGTCGCCAGCGTCGGTACCTCACTACGCCATCGTGCACACGCTGGGCACGCTCGCCGCGGTGAACACGCACGGCGTAGTGCCACATATTAAGGAGATTCTGAGCAAAATGCTGCCCCTGCTTACACTCGTCAAGCAAGACGGCGTTAAACAGGCATTCGCTTATGGTAAGTAGAGAAAAAAGAGGAAAGAAGAAGGTAAGTTGTTATAAAGTAACATTTGTTACAATTAAAATCATCTTTCACAGCGTTCGGCCACTTCGCCGTCGCCGTCGCCGAACAGATCGGTGACAATGTTGAGAATGACAACATCACATCTATAAAAGAAAATTTTGTTACGGAATTCTCCATAATATTCGACGTACTGTATAACCAGTGGCTCACATCTCACGAACCTAAAGTATCTGAATCGATACTAGAAGCGCTCGGTCCCATTACTAGACTGATATCTGAAAGACAGTTCAATGAAACTGTGAATAAGTTTGTCCTTTCATTGCTATCTTTGTACCGAAAACCGGCATTGAATTTCTACTACATCAGTCAATGTATCTCTTATCTGCTTTCACCGTCGGCTTTGAACCCCAAGTTGACACTAAACGACAACGTTATAACTGCTATCAATCACGCAATGTTTAATTTGGTCCTGGTCGAGCCGGATTATGATCAGCCGCATTCTGTTAAAAATCATTTCGAAGTTTTAAGATGTTTCGATCACATGGCCGGACAGTTTCCCGAACAGACCATCGAAGGTCTCCTACATCAGTGTAAGAATAACCAAGAGAAAGATAGAATGAAGGCTGTCGTAATACTGACACATTTGACGACGTCCTCGCAGGTGTTTATTGATAAGTACGCTGGTAAATTTATAGCAATTCTAAAAGTTATGATAACCATGGAACAGAACGTGAAAATGAAGAAATTGCTAATTAAAGCGATAGTAGGCTTAGTATATAGGAATTGTATAACGACACCCGAAGACTTTTCTATGGTCGAGTTTATCATCAAACACTGCGGCTACGAGGCAGCTGCCAACATTCCTAAACACGATATAACAGATCTGCACGACACTTGCAAGAGCTCCTTGATACTCATGTGCAATACAGTGACTAGTGTTAGAACACAATTACGAAATCTATTACTAACTTCTTTAACCGTGGAAGAATTCACTGGTTCGATGGCAACAGTGAGTCATTGTTTAACATCGCTCCTGCAAAACAATTCCGATGTAATCGTAGACGAGCCCACAGACAAAACTCTCGAAGTCAAAATAAGCGCCGATTTGGTTTTTGTTAGATGCATAACACACATCGTCGATCCGAACGAGAGAGATAAAAATAAGAGCTTGTTGATATTCTTGGAAGAGTATTCCGGTGATGTTCATAAGAATTTAAAGAATTCTTGGACGGTCGAAATCCAAAGATTGTTAAAGTTCGTCGATAAAAATGAGTCGAGGGATCAATGGCACGGCATGCTGCTGGACATGCTGGTATCCGCAGTCGAGCAGGTGAACAGCAACAAGTGGGTGGAGACGATAGCGACCCTGCTCTCGCAACAGGTTCTAGCCAAGAAACAGTCACCAATGATAAAAGGAGTATCCTTACAGTACTTGGCTATTCTATCTTGTCACATGACCAACGCGGCAGCCGTTGAAAAAGTCTTGAAAATAATACTCTTCTCTCTAAAATCGATTCCAATGGAGAGTTGCGATTACGTCACCAAAGCAATCGGCATAGCGTCCAGGCAGCACGGGGAAGACGTCATGAACGAGCTGGATGCGATCTACAAAGAGAATGAGGCCAAGAGAGGCAGCAAAATATTTAACTTTCTTTCACCGAAAAGTTCAAAAAACGAAACAGAGATTAGTGTGGTGAAGTTTGCTGCTATCTCTTGCTACGGAAAAGTCGCCAACGAGTGCCTGGACGTTCACGTTCTGGCGCGTCTCGGAGAAAACGTAACATCTATTCTGTATGAAACATTGAAATCTAATCCGCCGTTTGCCTTGTGCAAGGCGAGCGTGACTACACTTTACGAGATAAGCAAGGCGCTGCAACCCGCCTCGCATCATAACATCACTCTGAGGAATCGCTGGCAGTTGTTAAACGCAGTTCTGTCACAAATCTACAACTCGAACATCGACGGCCGCAACGTGGAACTTTACCCGATAATAGTGAAAGCTTCGAAAGCTCTGACGAAACTGCAGAAAGGAATATTACCCGAGGAGAGGAATAAGATATTGAGAGTTCTATTCGGCAGCATATTCGAGGAATTGTCGTCTTTTAAGCACGAAGAAGGGAACGGGGATAAAAACGATATTTTGGCTAAAACATTAAACGATTCGTTGACGCTCTTACACCAACTGATCAGAGAGTTGATAATACAATCGACATGTTTGAGCACGATAGACGATCTAGTCAGTCTTCTGATGGAGTGGATACGTAGTGAAAACGACGAGATCAGATCGGCGGCCATGCTGATCCTTCAAGTTGTTTTCGATTCGTACATTAGAAATGTGAAGCTGAATTTTGAAACTCCGAGTAAATTCGGTCAGATGGGTTATCTGTTGGGGATACTAGTACCCGGCGTCGCCGATACCAACTTCCAAGTGAGACTGACCACAGTGGACTGTATCAAGTTAATAATTCAGACACAAGATTTGTACGAAGGTCATATTATCGAGGCGGACGATGAATGTATGGCGAGTCTCGCTCACCTTCAGAACAATATATTGACGAACGATCTGAATATGATCAGCGACTACTGCTCGATCCTATGCGATACTATATCATCCAAGATACCTCATCACCACACGATGCAGTTCATAGAGAGTTTATTAGAGGGGTACGACAGCCAGGAGTACAGGAGTGTGGGGATCAGCGCCGTGCTGAACGCTCTGTTCGTGAAGAAGGGCCAGGATCTGTACCAGAATATTGAGAGGATAGTAGAGGTGATGCTAACTACGATGGACGAAGTGAGCGAGGAAGCCATGGCCAGGTTGCTGGCACCGTTGACTTCGCTCGCCAGGCACCACTCCAATGCTGTCACCGCTGTGCTGTTAACACAGAAACTGCCTTTGAAACCGTAAGTTTTTGATTGCCAAAATATGTTTTATCAAATACATTTTGTGTATTTTGTGTGTCTTTATTCTGTGGACTTTCTAGATCGGTGATGTCCTGTTGGCGATGTCTGGCGAGCGATGAAAGTCTGTCAGAAGCGATCATAGACAACTTCCTCAGACTGATGACGTCCATCGAACTGTACGAGGACCCCTACCATATCACTGAGACTCACATCGCAGCGTTGCAACCGCTTACGGTAAGCATTCTCTAACAAAATAAAATCTTTTCTAGTGTACGGACCTTGACTGTACTTTTAATATTGTATTTTCCATAGATTAAAAAGGCAGATGACACATGACATATGTCATACTGACAGCGACTGAGACACATTTATACGAAATATACGTTACGTGACAAAGACAATGACATAGATCTTTGGTCCCTTTCTCCGTATGCGATTTTGTTTGTTTGGGTCTTGAAATAAGACCCAAAGGCTTTCGTCCCAGACTAAGACTTAAGACATGATATTATTGGTTTAAACCGTAATGTAATACACACAACATACCTATAACGTAGTCTAAGGCATTTTTGTCCCTCAACCGTATACGCTATAGCCAATTCTATATCCTTTGGTATTTTCAGTTGATAAGCGCTTTAGGTGAGATGCTACAAGTGCCAACAATGAAGCCGCTTTGCATCGCGAAGTTCGCGGATCTCTTCACAGTGTTGTACACAACACTAGCGTGCTACCTGGAGGCGGCCGCGCCCGCGTACACGGTGCCGGTCGGGCCGCAGGAGCGCTACGGCATCGTGCCCAACAGGGACGCTATCAAACTGTCTCCCGCAAAGATCACTGCTCATACATTCAATTCGTTTCTGGATCAAGCCGATTGTCAAAAGGTTAGTGTAGGCTAAGAGTTGTTTCGTGTTTAGGTTTTTTATTTTTATTCATTTTTGTCTGTTTTACAAAAATATAAGTATTAGTAAATGCAATTTATTTGATTATTGACAATTACTGTAACCTTGGCACGACCTTAAAGCCTCATTACAGCTAGTAACGGCTGAAATCTGAATTGAATTTTAATGTAAGCGTCGCTAACAATCTGACAGATCAAAATATGTATGCAATTTGGAGTGATCTTATAATTTAAGACACTTTTACATAAATGACGGTTCATAATGACGCTTGGCCATTAACCCTATGATTAGATTAGACTAATTTCGTGTTAAAAACGGATTGCTTCGGCTTAAGGGCGTTTTTTGCGTGCCATCAGTTTAATAAAGCCGAATGTTAAAGGATTATGATTACCTTTGCACCGGGAACGATGCCGGACGGTAAATTTGTTTAACTTTATTTAGTGTCATTTAATGTAATTATTGTTGTTAAAGATTATGATAGTATGAGAAGTCAAGTGACTGCTTAGAGATAGTTGACCGGAGTACATGTATGTACAGTTGAGAGAGGCGTGCTCGCTGT
>QDHC01003859.1:466202-497754 GCA_013186455.1 Papilio dardanus tibullus
GAAATTAAAATGCAACATTAAAAAAGAAAATTTGGTGTCCTTAAGTGGTCCACTACTGGTGACTTTACCTTAGTTTTTTAAAAGTTTTTTTCGTTTTCGGTTGTTGAATTAAAAATAAATAAACAATTATTATTCCTTATAATTTATTAAGGTTTCAATATTTAAAACATACATTTCAACTGTGTTTTTATTGCAAAAATAATATAGATAAACATACTTTTTTTCTTATTATCTCTAAAAATCTAGGATAAAAATATTATTGCAGATATTTAGGCAATAAAAACACAGTTAACTTCGGAAGTATAATACAAGAAGGAGAATGTATTAAAAAATAAATTATTCACATATCACATGTTTAGGTAAAACTTGAATAAAATAATACGCCCTCCTAAAACAATGGTTCTTTATTAAAAATAAATTAAAATCAATAAAAACTCAAAGTAAAATCGAACATAAAAATGTAAAATAAATATCATATTTTTAAATAGAACATTTTCAGAAGTGAAAAGTTAAAAAAAATATAAATTTATATATTTATAAGATACTCAAATGATTGTTTAAAAAAATCTCAATCGTAAAAAAAATTGGCTTAGTTTATGAGATCGTATTATTTTTAAACAAACAAATTAAGTAGACATTTATCGTCGACTAAGTTAAGGTATTTTATTAATGGTTTTTAAAAAGTTTGGCTTTGAGTCAGAACTACTCAGGAGGATATTTTTATAATGAAAATAAAAATTTATGAATAAATTATTATCGACATAAGATCTTGACACAGCTCGGATATTTGGTCTTAAAAGATATATTACTAAAAGGATGAAGTTATAACTTTAAAAATTCATATTCACATATATTTCTTACATTTAGACATAATGTCAAGTTTGCTGCTTACATAATCTTTGACAAAAACTGACTTTTCTATCTGTCAAAATTGACAGATGACATCGACTTGTCAAACGACAATATGACATATTTTTTTCTCAATAAATATATTTTTTTCTTATTTTAAACCCCTTATATGCATTTTCTACAATAAATATTTTACATCTATAATTTAAAAAGGACGCAAAATTGCTATTTTATTAAAAGGAATATAATCAAGAATTAGAAAATATAAAGCCCTGGAGACCATTAAACTTATATTTTTAAAATCTCTATTTACAATATAATTACATAAAATTAAAATATATTACATTTTTTTAATTAATAAATAGGTAACATTTTTAACTTCACTAACAGAGCTAGTCAACCTTTTTTACTTTGCGTCCACCGCGAAATATGAAACGTCCACAAGTTGCCAACGTTGACTACAGCTGCAATATCATTTTATATGCAATAATTGATTTATAATAAATAAATACACGAAAAGTTACACTTAAAACTATTCGCGCACAATAAAAGAGTTAAAGCTGACAACTCTTGCCCTTAATAATAAATCAAAAGAATCAATACAAACAATGCAGATACAAAAATATACTTTGGAGATACAATGCCTTGGACATATCTGAGTGGTCGTCAGTCCGGGATGTTGATCTCTGCCCACAGCGGGCAGTGGGGGGAGGCGGGGCCCCCCCACGACCAGCCGCGCGGGATGGCCAGGTGGCTGAGTCCGGAGCGTATGGCCGCCGCGTGGCCATTGCATCCGCTCGTGGCGATGTTACCAGCGGCCAATATGGCGCTCTGGCCACCGCTGACAGCGTCTACGTTCGTAGGTACTGACTCGTCTAACAACGACTCGGAGCTCTTTAACACTGAAAAGAAAGATATACGTCATAAGCCGAGAAAGCAAGAAAGTCCGACTTTTTTATCTTTATTAGAAACTAGCTGTTGTGCGCGGCTTCGTCCGCGTGGAATTAAATAATATAGCCTATGTTGCTCGGGGATAATGTAGCTTTCTGATGGTGAAAGATTTTTTGAAATCGGCCCAGTAGTTCTTGAGTTATTTCAATACAAACAAAACAAGAATCACGTAAATCGGTTCAGAATTCGCTGCTCAATTTCCGAACATACATAAAAAAACAAAAAACTCATTGACTTGATAACCTTCTTCTGTTGGAATTCTTAACTTTGTAACTTAAGCACATTGTCTATGAAGTATTAATTAACGAAAAAAAGCTGTAATTACAAACAGAATCTCCTATCCTGTATGCGATATTTAGTATGATAAGATACTGAGTGGCTTTCTCCACTGACAAGTGACGTCACTTGCGCACAAACACTCCACTGTGATAAAGCAAAGTACTGCAGGCTGCAAGACTGCAGACCGCAGCGTGTAAGCCGGTGTCAATAGTATTACATCATTGTAATTATGTTGCTTCATAAGAAAACAAATGACGCCATTGTCGTAATTCCGTACATGTACAGTCAAATAAATAAGCCATAAGCCAGAGTCATCTTATAGTCCCGGCGAGCTACCTCCATAAGCGAGAAACTTGGATTACAGAAAAGGTATTGAGTATCAATTTCTTGAAAGAGCAAAAACTCAAGAATAGTAGCTAATTATTTTTATATTCTTGTTATTAAGACCAGACGATAATTTAGAGTTAATCTATAAAGTTCGTAGTTATTTTATTTAACTGTTATGTGAAAGTTTTATTACATAAACCGAATAATAACTGTTGCCAAAAACAAGACTATTTACCTTTTATTTATTAGTCACAATTGGCACAGTGTGATATGTTTAATACTTTCATTTGCCAAAATTCTAAGCTATATCACGATATGGTTTTTGCCAATTTCGATACATCAATAAATATTATTGGCAGAAAAATATTATAACTGTATTGGCTATGGTCTGGTTGTCTCTGGGTGTTTCGAGCATCCATTTTGACAGTCGTGACAGACGTCATGCGACGACGAGAGGCGGTGCGCGTGTTGGGTACGATTATATGCGTGGTGTAGTGGTGATTGAACCATAATATACCTAGGACTGGAACGTTACAGTAACGTATTCGTAACTATAGCGTTAAATAATTAATATTAATAAAATACTATTATTTGTGAGCTATATCTATTTATTGATAGGTTTGAGGTCGGAGCCAAGTAAAATATAATAGGGATACATAACACCTACGAGTACATGCGCTGTGAGTTAGGTTTGTTTACGTTGGCTAATCTCTAGTATACAAATTGTATTACAGTAAGTAAGCTGTATATAATAGTACGTTTTATTTTGTTTAAGGCTTGGCTCCGCCTTCAAACCTATCAATAAATAGATATAGCTCACAAATAATAGTATTTTATTAATATTAAAGGTCTGAATGGTTTGCATAAGAGGTGTATAAAATTAATTTATTCTATACTACGTTATTTTGTACTTTTTAGTTTTTTTATGCTTTTTATTTAAATATGTTTTTTTTGGTTTTGGAAGGCGGTTTTTTTAAACGCAGTTTTTTTTATTTTATTTTAAGCTTTTTAGTGTCTTTAATAGGCTGTTCTGTAAACTACAGTAGAATTTTTCTATCACACCATATACATTATAACATTCCGTTGTGTTTTATTACCTTAATATATGAAATAAATAGTTTATTTTAAAAATTATAACTACGAAATGTGAAACAAACAAATTAAAGCTATTTAATACGAGTACTAGTTGTTGCGGGAGACTTCGTCAGCGCAGTTATTTATAACAAAATACTTAATATGTACTCCATATTGCTGCCATCCTTATCTGATTGGCCTACAAGACAACAATTATTATATCTTAATTTAATTATATACAACAGTCAAGAAAGATATGTCGTGTAAATACTATTACAACAAACATACGAGTATTACATCGCCGCGAGCATATAAGTATTTCTATGCGCCCGCGCGCTTCTGTTGCATTTTCGAACGCGCTTAGTTTCTTTTAATTATGTAATATCTTCTAAACAATTGGTCGGAATCTTATACTGTAAAGGGCAATTATAATCTACGTTTAATACTCTAACGCAAAATCATATTTATTTGGATAAGGATTCATACCGAATACGAAATAATAGCGTCGTAACTTGCAAAATACATTTTAATTGAAAAATTTTTGAGAAAATAAATATTATTGTGATACAATCATAGATTATAGATAAATGCCACCAAAGACAACTATGTAGCCAATTTCACTATGTATTGATCGCACATTATAGTTTTTATGTAGGTCTTATAGTTTAGGCTGTACACGGCAAGAAAACACTTGTCTCGCTCAATTTGGAACGTTTTTGTAATTTTTCACGTTCCGCGTGGTTTAAAACCTTCATATCTTCTAAAGTATTGGTCAAAATGATTACCTTCAAAGGTCAACTATAATCTGCATTAAATTCTCTTGATGTTGAACATATTTATTTGGATAAGGATTCATAGGGAATTCTAATAATAGCGTCCAAAGTCGAGTAAAATTTTCTTATGAAAAAATGTTTTTTATGAGAAAACCATAAAAGATAGATATATGCCATCGCGGACTTTAAATTAGCACATTTAAAGAGCTACGATCTGGTAAAACCCAAATTTTCATGGGGCCTATAGTTTAGGCTACGTAAGCCGAGAAAGCAAAAAAGTCCCATTTTTTTTTCATGTTTATTAAAAATAACTCAAAAACTACTAAATAGTTTTTTTAAAACGTAAATATGGGACCAAATGGCAGCTATTTTGCATCGAGCAAAAAAAGAATCACGTAAATCGGTTCAGAACTCGCTGCTCGACGTCCGAACATACATAAAAAAAAAAAAAACTCATTGACTTGATAACCTCCTTCTGTTGGAAGTCGGTTAAAAATGGTAGTCTGACATACTGTTTATATGGATGTAAAAAATCTCGATTTTTAAATCCAATTAAGCGATAGGCAGATAATAAACATACTATCTATTGACATATTCTAAAACATTCTCGAATGTGATTATCTTTATCTTGTAGAGTTGACTGTTTGTTTCTTTCCTCAAACCATTACCAGTTAATCATTATAACAAAGCAGCGTAATAATTGCTTTATCAATTAGAAGTATGGTACAAGTGACGAGATCAAAGAGATTGGAATTACAACGTAAGTTAAACTTTTTAAACAAGGAAATCTATAAGTAAGTTTAAACTTTCGTGATTTTTAATAACATATTGTTCGTAAGAAACGGGATTCTTACCACAATTCAGCTGATTGAGCTCCAGATATTTCGGCAGTTCTTTCTATGCAAAAAAGTGTAGACACAGTGAGTGTGGTTTGTCGACCAACAACATCTAGTGTGAACTTAACGTGCAGTGAAAACTCGGACAAAAGTAGTGGTCGCCGTGTCCGAAAAAAGGTGGACAGATATGGCTACCTTTAACTTTTTGCAACACTACCGCACCGCTTCAGTCAGCCCGTGACCATGGCGCATGCAACTGTGCCGAAATATCGGGAGCTCAAACAAACAAAGAAATCTATCTACTTACATTATTATGGCAAATATAAGATCGATCATAACATATACCGCGAAACAATAACTTAGACAGTACAATATACATTTTAGGTTTCATTTTTAAGCCTAGACTTTGTAAGGTGATCCTATTTAGGACCAACGTAACGAGATATGTCTAACCGCAAGGGGTATGGTCGCGAAATTAGATAGCAAAGGGCCAATATAGCTGCTGTCTACATTAAGTCCACGTCAGACATTAATTTTCCCTCTATTGATATTATGAAGTTTTTAAATTGTAACAGCAATACAAACAACATTTAATTTTACAATACTACTGCCTAACATCAAATTATCTTCTAAAACTCGTATAAAGAGGAAATGTTTATATTTTTGTATGTATTGAAAGAACTCCAAAAGTACTGGGCTGATTTCAAAAATTCTTACACCATTAATAAGCTACATTATAACTGAATAACACAGGCCATATTTATCATAATCCATAAATGTTAAGACACCTTAACATAATCTTTTATAACTTGGACCGTAAATGAGTAAGATCGAATCAGAAACGCGATGGAAACAAAGGATGTATCTCGTCTGCGTCATTAAAACAGCGCTGATAGCTAAACTAGTTCTAGCACAAAAGAATCATTTAAGAAATACTTAACAGTTTTTGGATTTTAGAAAACAAAGACATTTTGTATTATTTGAAATGTTCGGTAATTAACGCTAAGTTACTATACTAGCGTTTGAATTGACACCTTTGAACTGCCTAATGCCTATTATGTAATGGATTCTATATACAGTTAAATATGTATAGGAAACTTCTAAGCCTTTAGAGTAGAGTTTAACTTACAATGAACATTGTCCCATCGATGGAATTCCCCTGCGAAGAGTAGCGGTAGCTTGCAAGCGAGAGCGAGTCCCGCCGCCCCATTCAGCCTCGTAGCCTGCTCCTCCACCAGCGGCTCCCGGCAATGTACGTTCACTACGATTATTGGACGACCGCATATTAGGAATACTGCAAGAAAAAATAAACGCTATTTAAAAAAAAACAACTGACGTGATACTATGACCTTAGGATTACAATTTTTCGACCAATCGCTACAAATCGGTTCAGTTGTTTAGAATACATTAGAAGACGTTACATAAAGAAAAAATCACATAAATATGCGAGAATAATATTACCCTCCTTGTTCAGTCGGATAGAATAATGAGCCAATTATACAAACATTTGGCTGAATTCTTAAAGGCGTTTGATTAATATCACTTATTAATATTACCAATATATAACCTATTTTATTTACTAACACGCATTTCTATAGTCTAGTTAACAATTTTCGATGTAAACATAAGAGTTACAATCCTTTGGTAAAGTCCTACAGAATTATTAGTTTCAATTTTCGAAAGTAGACTGCGGTGTACCTCAAGGATCCAACTTAGGACCGATTGTATTATCTTTCAACTCTTAGTATTTACTTTGAAAATAATCAATAACAGACCATCATAACACTCCAGCTTATTACATAGTACGATTAGTTACCTAACAAGAATGTTGTTACGACATAAGCGTAATATGGATCTATATTAGTTTATATATTGATTTTGTCGAACGCAGCTCCAACCGCGCTTGATTGTGATAAAAGCAGATTTATAACTTCATCAGTGTTGTTTACGGAAACTATTTACAAGTTGTTATGTATGTTATTACGATATGTCATAGGTCAAAATGTATATTCCGTCTAAACACTTTCATGCAATTTATTGCATACTTTCCAAACAAAGGCATGTAAGAATATTGATTACTTATTATTTTAATACACATCTCTGACACTTTCTTTACACGTAATATCCTATAACAACACAGACAGACATTTGATAATAATATGTGAGTTTTACTGACATTTTATATTGCAGTTTTAGTTTCTATTGCTTTTTAATTTCGGAATTAAAAAAGTTAAAGATTTGTAGACTGTTCTAGTAAAGAGTTAATAGCTAGTTAATTATCTCATTGGCCCAGTTTGATAGTAAGGTTTCATAGAGACGGGGAAATACCAAGAATAATTCTATTTGTAAAGACTATGTTTAAAGCAAAGATATATTATACTGTAGATGGAACACTCGATACCTAAAAGTGAGGCATTTTCTTTGACCTCCGGAGGTCCAATGTAGGGAAATCTCCCTAAGTGTTAACCTCTAAATTACATTTGCCGACATAAAATGTCGACCGAGTGTAACCTCTTTTCTCAAATTTAAATTGTATTTCATAGTATTTACTAAAGTTTAATATAATAATTAATAGAAACATTTTTAAAACGCTAATTAAAATTTTATAACAACCATAAAACAAAAATGGTCTTTGTTAAAAATTGTTTGGATTTAAATTGTTTTAAATAAAATAATAATAATGAAAAATGATAATTAACGTTTTAATTAATGTTTTAGTTTATTCTACTGTTTATTTTAAAAATGTAAAAAAATCACACAATTTCCCAAACTTGGAATTTTTTTTCATGATACTGGCAAGTTTTTTTTTTTAATAATTTCTTTCTTGGCACGCTTTTTAACGTCTAATTTGTATGGAGTGCTACCTCTATTTATAATATCTCTTTGGTTTAAAGATTAAAAGAAAGTTTACAATACTCTAAAATTCCTGGATCACTTTTTACTCTAATTCAAAGCAGACGTGTATAGTACTAGAATTACGCTTTCAGCAAGAGGTCCAAGATATGGAGACTAAAGTAACAATAATTATGAAACTGAACAACAAAACATTGAAATACTAAAGTTCTAAATTATCTTGTATTTAAATCAACGATACAAATGACTTCGCTACAAACCACTGATATATCATCCAAGCTAAAAACAACCATAAAACCTGTAGTTTAAGTTTCTATATCGCTTGAGGGAATATTCGCGTGTATTTTGCAACAATCGAACAATTTTAACAGCGCGTAACCGCTATCGCTTTCAGCCTTTTATCGAAAACTTCAACTTTTCCGTTTCTCATAAAAATAACATCGTCATGGACGTTTGAGGTATTTATATTAACTTTAATGTGTTTTAAAATATTATTTCGTGGGAAATGCTAATGTCCCACAATGAATTATTAATAACCACTGAAGTTAATAAGCGTACTCCTCCCTCAAAGGCCGGCAACACATCTGCGGCTCCTCTGGCATTGCAGGTGTCCGTGGGCGTCGGATCAACTAACTTAGGCGATCCGCCGCTCGTTTGCCCCCTTCTCATATAAAAAAAAAAAAAAAAAGTTAGTTTTGTTACTATTTAACAAACAATTTTTACCTTAAGGAAAAAACAAACTCCACACCTACAACAAAAACATGACCAATAGATTTATATTTAAAATATTGCATCATTTTAATAAACGGTATCACTACTATGGTTAAAAATAGCCGTTCCTTTGCTGTGAGATGTATGCAGAATTTACTAAAAGTGAATAAAGTCGAACCTGGATCTAAGAGAGTCTAAGAGAGATATTTGTCTTGCTTATAGACATAAGGGAGCGCCACGTCCGCGATTGGGTCGGGATGTCGCGGGATCGCCAAGTTTGGAGAGATTCCTTGTCGGAGGCCAAGGCCCACTTCAGGTCATCGTGTGACCCTAGTTATTTAGTTATAGGTTTCTCTCGAATCCGAGTTTCTCGCTTATGGAGGTAGCTCGTCGGGACCATAGAATGACTCTCACTTATAGAGGTTTCTCGCCCGGTTTGACTGTATAATAAAAAGGAAGATAATTTTGTATAAAAATGCCACGTAAACGAATACATCACGCTATAAAACATACGATGTAAATTGGCAAACGTCGGATATCCGGACCGCGATCGCTCATCGCTTTATAATGCAGATATACATACTAAACGTTTAGACATGCCAATCAATTATAAAGAGATGGTGCCAACTTTTTTTACATACCAAACTGTTGAAATCCAATCAATAAATATAACGAATTTAAAGATCCCTATTTCTAAAACATAACTAAACTTTTATAACGTAAAACACTAATTTACGTGGAATACGTTTATTAAAGCGGCAATAGGTGCCAGCTCAGCTAAAAAGCCGTCCCTGCGCTGATTTGTAGCTGGCCCCTTACTTACATATTGAGATACAAGCGAAAAAGCCTTTTATTATATATTTTTAACGCCCTATATTGTTATATTAATTAAAGGTTATAACAATGCTCTACTATTACATCTTTTATTTTAACAAGTGACCTTTTCTGTTATGGCATGTCTAAAAGTTTAAAACATATATCATTCATACGAGTACTAGTTGGTTTTGCAGCGGACAGCGGATTTATTGCACGCTTGATATGAACTAATCCGATTTGATTTATTTATATATCGGTGACACCGTTTGCAGACAAACGACATCGTCGTCCGCTAATACAAGTCGCCTTTGTGTTTACAACGAGGGGAAATATATCCAATAAAATGCCCTTATTTTAGTACTCTTAAAATAGTGATTGTAATTTAGAAGTAAAGGTAAAGAATATGAAAACAGACAGCGGAGAGTATTAAAAATAAAATCACATATCAAAAAAAAATATATAATCATAAGAAAAATAAAACACACAACTTCGTCAGAATATAAAGAAAAAGTGCACAAAAATGACACATCTTAACTTAATTAAAAAATATAAAACTATATTTAAAAAAAAAACATTATAAAAAACTAAGCTTATCTAAAAGGTATGTTGCGTGGAGATGACAGCGTTTCAGGGCTACTACCAGATTTGTATATCATAAGGAAGTCCTTCTATTTAGATTTAGCATAAGAAATCTTAACTAAGCCTCTCTATTTCACCTTCTGATCCCAGAAGATATGCAAGGTTGGTATACCTTTACAAAAATTTAATCAATAGTAAAGTCCACTTCCGTAATGTGTCGCTATGCAATCGATTATCATAGGAATCTAACAGGAAGCTAATTAGCATGGTGTGAGGTGCGCTTAAGCCTTGTACGCACCATGATAGTATTTTAGTCAATTAGCGAGTAGCACGTATCCGAACAAACGATTTACTAATCTACTCTATTAAAATGTTGCTGTTCCGACACGTTTAGTTACTAAATTACTATTCTAGTGCATAGGTTTGGGTTTATACGAGTCAGAACGGTAGTAAATCCTTTGTTCGGATAAATGCTACTTGCTACTCGACTAAAATACTATTCTGGTGCGAACAAGGCTCTACCGACCAGTAGGGTCTTTGTCGCGGTACATGCACATTCATAATACGTCCATATCCGATATATGTGCCTACAGACTTTTTATCATCGGCGACTTCCTTTGTATGGATTAAAAAAGTAAGTAAAAGTATTAATAGTTACTTTTTTTTAATATAAAGTGGCAAAAGAGCAAGCGGCCACCTGGATTCGCTGAAATAACAGCAACCGCTGCCCATAACATCTGCAAATGCAGATGCGTTGCCTACCCTTAATCTACGGAGAATATGCACAGCAAGAGGGTAATTTCTCTTCTTATGCGTCCCCTCCCCGCCATATCCACTTGACTTTTGAAACTATTTTAACTATGACTAAACTCTATGGTGGTTTTAACAAACTGTTATAAATTTTACTTGCTATTGGACATATTCTACACAATAAATTAAAGGTCATAAAAGCGGAACCAGATAATCTGACGCTTCCTTACATTGTAAAGACTTTTCCTTGACAATTTATATTGCTAATTGAAAGGGCATATTTGTCAAATGACACAAAAATATATCATTTTTTGTAATAAACACATACGCAGCGTATGAAATCTTGCTTGTTGAAGTTTGATTAATTTTGGTAAAAAAAACCTGTTTCTATACTAATATTATAAAGAGATAAACTTTGTATTTTTGTATTTATTGAAATAACTCAAAACTACTAGACCGATTTCAAAAATTCTTAAACCGTTAGAAAGCTACATTATCCCCTAGTATAGGCTTTGTTTTTTTAATTCCGAGCGGACGAAGTCACGAGCAACAGCTAGTTATAAATAGTATAATTTGACTATCCTTTTTCTGTATGAATTATATTATTAATAAAATAAAAACGGCTGCACTTACTTTATTAAGATTTTTAGAAACTAGTCGGTAACTTTGCGGGATCTTAATAACGTGATTGTAGCCATTTTTATTTACTAATAATAATGTCTCACGGAAATTTAAACAGAGAAATACATTATTTTATATTGAATAAAAAATTATAAATGTAATAAGGTTAACGCATGCGCTCAGATCAGGGTCATGGTAGAGTCAATAACACTTGGCGCGCCTGTCACATTATCATATACAAGTTAAACAAACCATTTATAACATACGACTTATATTAACGTAATATTACCGTCCGACCATCTTACGGTGAAGGAAAACATCGTGATGCCTGCACATATCGGCGAAGAAATTCAAAGATATGTGTGAAGTCACGCAAAATACGCGCCAGTCGTGGAGTAAATGGAGTCCATCATGGGTCGAACTACGACAAAAGTCGTGTGATGTAAAGACGACATATCGCGTCCTTTGCCTTGAACGCGCACGAAACCGGTCTTTTCGTTTTTTTTAAACATTCAATAAACAAGTGCAACTCGTTATAACGGTATCGTTAGTTACAAGGTTGGCTGCAAGGTGATATTTTAACATTAAGGCAGTGGAAAACTGCATTAAATGATATTACAGATTTCCTTACAAAATGATTATGATTTTACATTACATTTCGCAGAACTGCATGCCCCGTGTTCTGGTAATATTTACAGTCAAGATATTTTTATGTTCACTACAAAGGTTTATTGTTTGCAATATATAGTGAAATAAGAAAAGACTAATTGTTCTAATATCTCTAATCTATACTAATATTATAAAGAGAGATACTTTGTATTTTTGTTTGTATGGAAATAACCCAAGAACTACTGGGCGGATTTCAAAAATTCTTTCACCATTAAAAAGCTACATTATCCCCGACAAACATAGGCTATATTATTTAATTCCACGCGGACGAAGTCGCACACAACAGCTAGTCCAGGATCTTAAACTCGTACACTCACTTGTCAGATGAACGTACTTCTTACTTCATTGATTATGCCTTGCACGGTCTAGGATAATATTTTACTCAAGTAGCCAGTAATTTATTAACTAAACGTGTCCGAACAGCAACATTTTAGGAGAGTAGATTAATTAATTGGCCGGATACATCCCACTTGCTACTCGACTAAAATACAATCCTGGTGCGTATAAGGCTTTAGTGATATGAGAAAAAACTACTCGTAGCAACTAGTAGATATGGCAGATTACGTTTGATAATAATGAAAATTATCGCCAAATATGTAATAATCTATTATCATTTATGTATTAGAGCTATAATATAGAATATATATTTTATGAAAGACTACATAGTGAAACGAAGTAGAAAGAAAATTATATCGTACAAAAATAAACCATATTCGAATTACCTTATCACTTATAAGCCCAAGAACCCTACTCTCGGTCGATCAAAAAATATACGATCTTCCAAAAGGTCATTTAACCAAGACAATGTCATCGATGTCATCTATATGCAAACTCGAAATAATTACGAGCATTTTCCGCACAAAACCGGTACGAATATGCAAATAAGGTAAATTAAAAATCATAAAGTCTTCATTTACAATGCATTGTAAGCAGACAATTGTAACAGCGATGTATGAATAAGTCAAGCATAAACATAAAATGGCAACAGAAAACAAACGGCATTATTTGATAATGCCCGACATCACTAAATAATGCCCGACTTCCTGCCAAATAATCATGAGAGATAAGTTTTTTTTATAATACAAAATGGCAAACGAGCAAGTGGCCGACAGTATTCGCTGAAAATTCCGAAGCGACCCCTGCCCATAGACATCTGCAATTGCAAATGCGTTGCCTGCTCTTAATGTACGGAGGTGGAGCAGCATAGCAAGAGGATAATAGTTTTTCCTATGCGTCCTCTCCCCCGCCAATCCGCTTCCCCTTCCCATCATTTCCTTTTAATTAAATGATAGGAATTGAAAGTGGACTAAAATTAGGCATCCGGCACCACACTTCAGACAAAACACGGAATAGCTTCCATTTGACGCCTATCTTCTGTGTGGTCGTGGTATCTCACCGCGCGAACCGGCAAATTCGTACGAAGATATTAAAGCGGGCTCTATTACTGTTATAAATGCTCCAAAGACTTGAAAGAGTTACTTTTTTATTTAAAATGCTTTGTATTGTAGATTTAAACTTTATACCCCGTCGCTGCATATTCATGGCTGCCCTAAAATTCCAATCGCAATATATATTTGACTGCATTATACACAAGTTAAAAACTACACGTAAATAAAGAACATCCTATTGTTGCAAGTTTCCAGGGCGCAAGGTTAGTAACATTTAATCAAACTGACACTTGGCCATTGCTCAATGGAACCAAATTGAATCAATTATGCAAACGAGGTGTGCTATCGGAGCCATTGTTCGCCGAAAGAGTTTCATGCATTCTCTGCATGACAATTACACGTAGACCATTTAACATAGATTAAAAGAACCAGATGAGACGCGACATATGTCAAACTGATAGCGACTGTGACACATTTATTCGAAATATACGTAACGTGACAAATACAGTGACATAGATCCAAGGACGTTATAGTGGACTGCGCACTGCATACTAAGAAAACGGTCCGAGCAGTAACACAAAAACTGAAGCACGTTGTCCCTTTCTCGTGTTGTCATCATCGTTTAGAATTTTCCCAATTTCCAAAATATTTTTTTACACTAAAATTACAGATCCTTTAACAAATGTTTTCGTTATATGCCTCCTTCTATTATAGTCTGTTTAGATTTACGTATCATAATCAGTAAACAAATTTATGACCACGAAATGGATCACTTTTGATGTTAACAGGAAGTTTATCGTAAAAAAGTATTTAATATCAAAGAAATAGTGTCCAATATTTGTTACAAAATCAAATATTCTTCCAATAATTGGGTCTGACAAAAAAAGTCGTATTAAGTGGTTTTAAAATTGCTTACTGAATTAGAGAAGTACATATTCTTATTGTTCGTATACATGTATATAATTTAAAAACACTGAAAACTATTTAAAAACACTATTACAAACTACCTAAATAATGATAAAATATTACCAAGTTTACGGGTACCAAATATGTTGTTGAACTGCCTCACTACAAAAGTCAACTGTCAATTATGATGGTTGATATGTCAGTTGCCAATTATGTCAGATATTTATTTGTTAAAATAAAACTAATTCCACTACATTTTCGCTGAGTATGGTGTTAAAGTGATCTGTTCGTGGATGTAGAAATTAATCCTTCCCTCAGTGTGGCTTTTCATTCCACAGGTAAGCGGCCTATTTGGTTTTTATTGTCGTCATATATTTTTTCATTTACTGACTCGTATTAGTACTTCTAAATACTTTTTTATATATTTTATGATATAATAGATAAATAGTGACTGTTCAATACAAAAGAGAAAAGAAAATGGGCTTGTAGTGGTTTGTTTTCAAGCCTAACAACTTTGTTATGATAAGCAAGTAGGGTGACCACTAGACTACGGTAAATGAAGAATTTTCGTACAAATTGTTTATCGAATGAATTTACCTATGCATACTTTTTGTTTTTAACTTTACCAAGAATGAACAGATTTGTAAGACAAAAATGGCTCAATGTAGTGCCTTTGAAAAACTTGCAAGGTCATCAAAAGGTGTGCTTTAAGAACATTAGTACTACTGACTTTATTACAAGAAGAGCTTCGGTAAGGTTGAATCAAATGAAATCGATTACAGAGACATTTGTAAATTTAAGATAATTATAAATATTATTTGAAATTAAAGACGATAATGTTTTCAAGTTCTAAAATTTTAACTACTCAGAGCATTTATAGTCTATCAACCTGTAATAAATTGTTTGTTGCGATTTGACTTTGTATTTTGTGACCATTCAATAATAAAAAGAATTCAACATAAATATGATGTTTAATTTCTTCCTCATCACAATAGGCCTATGAAAATTTCAAAGCTTTGATAGACACAAATAAACATTCCTATCATAGTAGAGGTTTTCATCTCTAAACCAAGTACGAAATTTAAGGGTCATGGACTTCAGTGTTTTGTCAATGTCCACGATTTTATTAAAATTGTGGTTACACTTAATAGTGTAACCACAATTTTGTTCTAATGAACGGGACAACGTGCTTCAGTTTTTGGTGTCCTGCTCGGACCGTTTTCTTAGTATGCAGTGCACTTTCCTCTTAGTATAAATTCCTTGCATAGATCTTTGGTCCCTTTCTCCGTATGCGATTTTATTTGTTTGTATCCAGCAATATGACCCAAGCAAATGTGACGTATCATATAGTATTGTGGCGCTCCAAGCGTATTTTCAGTGAACTATTTTTTCACAAGTCCCAGGCAAAGGCTTAAGACATGATATTATTAGTTTAAAAACGTAAAGTGATGTATACACAACATACCTATGACGTAGTCTAAGGTATTTTATGTCCCTCAACCGTATACCCTATAGCCATTTCTATATCTTTCTCTTTCCACGTCATTTTACAATCGAACCAGCTATTAAATGTCACTTTAAAGTAAATCAACGTTCTTATTCATCCATAATTGAGTTCTATTGCCAGTCGGAACTCTCCAAAATAGATTGTAGGTTATATAATTTATTAAGTTTAACACGCTAATGAACAATACCGCCAATCTTCTGGACTCCTAGTATACTACACTGTGAATCCTGTGATCCTGGTACTTTCAACTTTGTAATTCTTCTGTTATAATATTATTCTAATTCCCTATTAACCTATTATTATTATTTCAAAGATATGTGTATTCACGCAAAATACGCGCTAGTCGTGGAGGTGCGGAAAATGGAGCCCATCATAGGTCGAACCTTTCCTTACCTTTTTTCCCTATTAAGAGAGTTACAACGTGCATAGTTGTGGCTTTCAACGAACGAAGTTTCCATGTTTTATCAATACAAAGCGAGTTATTTTTGGAACATCCAATTTGCAAATTTAACGAAACTATTCGATCTGCACGCAAATACAAAGTAATTGATGTGGTTAGAACTGATTAACTCCAATTTAACAATATTACGATCGTTTTAATATGCAAGTTTGATATTCTATTTTTGACCCGAAATAGTAAAAACGTATCTACCATATCATTTTATAAGCTGGAATCTATCGAAAACTATTACATAAACATTCTGGTAATAGCTTTTTGTAATAATGTAATGGAAATCTATAATAATCCTGGTGAAATGTCTATGTGAATAAATGTATTTTTTTCTATTTCCAGAAATATAAACCGTATCCGTGAATCGATCTGCGAGTTACCTTATGATACCGCACGCAATACAAGCAAACTAAACGCCAACGCACTATAGGGTTGTCACAATTAAGAAATATATTTTTAACAAGTAAACAAATTCTGCTTGTACTATGCATATTATTCGTATAGATTTTATTAAGTTGAACTGACTTAAGTTTTTCGAATTTTACTTTTTAATTTTAAAACATAATTGGAGTGCAAAAGTTTTAAACCACCATAATTGCCAAGATATCCTCGAATTTTTTTTTTTTATAATGCAAAGTGGCAAACGAGCAAGTGGCCACTAGGATTCGGTGAAAAATGGGAAGCTACTCCTGTCCATAGACATCTGCAATTGCAGATGGGTTGCCTACCCTTAATCTACGGAGGTAGAGACGCACAGCAAGAGGATAATACCTTTTCTTTTGTGTCCCCTCCTCCGGCAATGCTAAAAAAGATTATGGATATATGGGTGCACTATGATAAATAGTCTAACTACATCACACTACGTCTTTATTTAATTAACTAGCTGTTGTGCGCGACTTCGTCCGCGTTGAATTAAATAATATAGCCTATGTTACTCGGGGATAATGTAGCTTTCTAATGGTGAAAGAATTTTTGAAATCGGCCCAGTAGTTCTTGAGTTATTTCAATACATACAAAAATACAAAGTATCTCTCTTTATAATATTAGTATAGATAACGCTTTATTGGCAACCCTGCTAGTTGCAGTTTCTCGTTCACGTGGCGTATCGTACGAGCGATATGTTTGCGCAGTTTTCTCATGCCGGTGAAATGTTTCTGGCGTGTTATAAACATACAGCGTGTTACATGACCGCTCGCTGTATCTAAACATGCTGTATCAATACGCCGTAACATTCTCAAGATATAAGGTTTCATCTCTATACGGAACTTTGAACAAGTATAAACAAAGATCTCTGAAGCCGGAGACGCGATGCTATCGCGGTTTGTTCTGTCAAAAAATATATAAAACCTTCTTCGATTTATACAAGGATCTAGTAACACTTTTGATATTAAAGTGGTGCGCTCGAGCTGTCATAATTTAGTTTGACTTCTGCCTACCGGGTCAGATATCCTGGTTGGTCTAGTCTTCAGGTCAAAATTAATTTAAATTACTGAACGTCAGATTTTCAATTTTCCTATCACTTTACAGCGCAGGGCCAGCTTATCCGACCAATTTCACTCTTGTCTGTTACATACGTACATTCCTGACCATCGAGAACGAATGTTATCAATAATTGAATAATGTATACAAGGTCCAGAAATCTTTATCAATTTACAGCTGTGTCTATGACATTGAAAAACACAATAGTATCTGTTATGATTTAATATCAAACAAGCCAATTGTTTTAATAAAAACATAACAGAATTATTATAAAACAAATCCTTTGAACTCTGTACAAAATATAACCTTGGCTTTTACTAATTAATTTACCAGATCTCCGACCCCACTTACAAAGATAGCGCGGTACGCGTCCAGTCAACTCTTATTTATAGAAGCCAGACGAAGACGAAGAAAAAGAAGTCCACATAACGATAGCATTAAGAACGAGGATTCTGTGACTTCATACAGTTTCGCACTAAATTATAAAAGCAAGAGCGTTGCTATCTGCATGTCGAATGCATTAAAAGTAAAGACAACGTCTAACTATTCTCCTGAAACAACTATTTTACATCGACTTATGACGACGACTTATCTTTAAAGTCCCTGGAGTGTTTTAATAAAAGGGGTATAGTCCAATGAACTAACAAAATCGTCTCACTAATATGACATCTAACATCTTAGTGGGTTCCAGTGAGTTCCTCGGAGATCCTGGAACCCTCTCAGATCGCAATCGAGGTTGGCCACCGGGGGGTTTTAGTGGGCGAACCCCACATAACCCTGTCTTCCCCCCAAAAGGCAGGGTATCTTTTTAAGATTCCCCCCTCGAAAACAAAAAAAATACGACATCTAATTTTTACTTGGAAGAAACGAAGAATAACTTCCTCACTGAAGAAGGTATAATGGTCTAACATTTTTAAAACTACAACTATGTTTACAGTGAGTAGTGTACAGAACACCAGAGACTAGTAAAAGGTCTGAATGGGGGAATAACAATTACAATTAAATAAATATCTAAAATTTCATTGTTACTTACCTTGTGGAGAAGCAAGACAGTCACTCCGCATGGCTGTCAGCGCTTCGCTCAGTCGTCTCGCATCTGCCGCCTCTGATAGAAGATGCAGCTGGTCTACGCCCACGTCTTCCACCGTCACACCCTTGTGTGACGTCTCGTAGATGAAGCCCAGGGATGGTCTGCAACAAGACAACAATATAAACTAGGGCTGCCAACTTTATGAAAGTAGAAATCTGACAGAAAAGAAAAAAATATTTACGTTCGACGAAGTCACAAAACATCAAACCCGTAGTTCGAATATACTGCATACAAACCTGCTGGGCTGCCCCCGAGGAGGGTTACGCAATGTACATTCGCTACGAAGCGGTTCTATAGCGAACGTCAAAAATGTATGAAACTGACAACGACGTTCGATATTTCACACGTGACAATCACATGACTTATCGAATGTCAATGTCAGTTTCATACATATTTGTCAATTACATCAGCGATATCGCCGATCGAAAACTTTAGGTAGCCCCTCTGAATAATTCCAGTCAAAGCTTTACAGTACTTTGCTATACATTAAGTTTATTTCCTTCAATAATAGCACTAGAGAATGTCAAGCACAATAATAAAGGCGAAATACTAGACTTCATTTTTACAATGTCAACTTTAGACATGACGTTTGTAGAGAAAGTGTTCACTATCTCATGGCATATTATCATTTAATCCCTGTTATCACTATGAATTATTGTGGTATCACGCGGTTGTCACACCAATGTAATAGCGATGACCGATATAAAGTGACCTCAAATACGATTAATATTATCAAATTCTTATGAAATGAATATCATACAATGTTGCTAATTGCTACCTAATGTATAGAGCACAAATCACAAGTATTTTTTTATACTATACTAGCTGTTGTTCGCTACTTCGTCAGCGTGGAATTAAATAATATAGTCTATGTTACTTGGGGGTTATGTACCTTTCTAATGGTGAAACATTTTTTAAAATCGGCCCAGTAGTTCTTGAGTTATTTCAATACAAACAAAAATACAGTTTCACTCTTTATAATATTAGTATAAATTAATAAATATAATAAAAAGTTGTAGTATATTCTACCAGTAACATAATTAACAATTTAAAGTAAACAAAGAGTGTTAAATAAAGATTTTATGATTCAAGACTTTGAGTATAAATAATCGACCCAGTTCCCTACAACCATGCTATAACGTAAACCTGTAAATATAAAAATCTACAAGCATATCTTTATTATGAAACACATTCTTTGAGTTAATTTATTTTAGTACATTATATACAGTCCAACCTGGATAAGCGACAGTCTAAGGGACCGCGATATTTGTCTCGCTTATAGAGGTTTCTCGCTTATAGAGGTTTCTCGCTTATAGTGGTTTCTCGCTTATAGAGGTTTCTCGCTTATAGAGGTTTCTCGCTTATAGAGGTTTCTCGCTTATAGAGGTTTCTCGCTTATGGAGGTAGCTCGTCGGGATCATAGACTGACTCTCACATATCCAGGTTTGACTGTAGTATATAAAGCGTCATAAATGATAAAGTCATACTTAAAGTTTGATAGTGAGCGATTACTTTAAAAATCGTTCCACAACTCGACCGTTTTTTGTAACATTTTTTTGTATTAACTTTTGCTCTCTTACACGTAGTTTTGAGATCGACGTTAATAATATAATCTATACTAATTTTATAAAGAGAGAGACTTTGAATCTTTATATTTTTGTTTGTATTGAAATAACTTAAAAACTACTGGGTCGATTTCAAAATTTCTATCACCATCAGAAAGCTACATTATTCCCGAGTAACATAGGCTATATTTTTTAATTCCACGTGGACGAAGTCGCGCACAACAGCTAGTATTTAATAAAATTAACGTATATTCTAGTTATACCAAAAACGTACGTAGTTTAATAATAGTAATAAATGACGCAATGAAAACACAATAGAACTGCACATATTATGACCAGCACTATTATATTGTCAACAGTACGCTTTGCATCCGTTTCAAATTATTTTTTATGATTAAATCTAAATGTATCTCTAATAACTCCGCAAATAGGGTTGCCATAAAATAGGTAGTCATAGTAAGTAGACTTGCTGTCGCTTGTAAGCCTTATTTTAGTCGAGTAGCAAGTAACAAGTATCCGAAAAAAGGATTTACTAATCTATTCTACCAAAATGTTGCTGTTCGGACACGTTTAGTTACTAATTTAGTACCCTAGTGCGTAGGTTTAGGCTTAAACGAGTCCGAACAGTAGTTAATCCTTTGTTCGGATAAATGCTACTTGCTACTCGACTATAATACTGTACTGGTGCTAACAAGGCTTTAAACGCAACAGGATAGTATTTTAGTCCACTAGTAAGTAATTTATTAACTATACATGTCCGAACAGCAACATTTTAGTAGGTTAGATTAGTAAATCCTTTGTTCGGATACTTATTTAATGCTACTCGTCTAAAATACCATCCTAGTCAACTAACTAGGATAGTATTTTAGTCGAGTAGGTGTCGAGGCTGAAGAGAAGAGTCATTGGTCACTAATGAAGACACTTAGTGTTAATCTACATGATTGTATGAAAAATATAGTGTAATTTATGGCACTGGTTAAATAACATTTAAACAACTCTGAGTGTGAGAATGCGGAAGGTAATTCCTACTCAAAAAAAGGCTTGCAACACATTCATGATTCTTTTTCTTTGCACCTCATTTTATGGAAATAAAAATCGTTTGATCACATTTAAATAAAAAGTATGTTAAATAACGTTTATGGTAATTAATATTGTGTCAATATTCAAGGGCGTTTAAACATGAGCGAGGTTAATTACGCGTGTAATTGCAAAGATTAAACTTGTTTTGTACCTGTTTATTCAAAAGTACAAATTCTGTAAACTGTGAAACGCAGCTGTTTAAAATGATAAGTTTCAAACGTGTTTCAGATTAGATTACATCACTTCCTTATAAGGAAACTATGGGAAGGGGAAGTGGATTGGCGGGGGAGGAGACGCATAGGAAGAGGTATTATCCTCTTGCTGTGCGTCTCCTCCGACGTAGAGTAAGGGTAGGCAACACATCTGTTATTTCAGATGTCTATGGGCAGCAGTCGCTTCGGATTTTTCAGCGAATCCTGCTGGCCACTTTATTTAACAACATTAAAATCTTTGTCATCCCAATTATATAATTGTTTTGCCCTACTTCTACATTTAAATCGTCAAAAAACCTTCCATATTTCCTAGTAGTCCTATCATTCATCCATCTCTTATACAAGCACTAATCTATAGTCACAAACATGCAAACGTGAACATAATCCCCAACTAACTAGGACTAAGCACTTGTTACAACGTGCCTGGATATCTATGCAGATAACTACTATCAATTTGACATGAGACTGCAAGTTTCGAGAGAGTTTCCATTGCAGAAAAACATGTTATAAACATATTGAGTGGCTTAACGTTTTCATGACGTAATCTGTGTTTTATAAGGATAGATGTTTGTTATAAGACATCTCCAGAACGGATAAACTGATTCTGATGAAGTTATGCACAGATATAGAGCTTAGTTTGGCTGAACACAGACTTACTTACTAAGTTATTTCTTTTAATTTCGAGCGAACGAAACCGCGGACAAAAACTAGTAATTAATTAAGTAATGCATCAACCTTCATGTTAGAAACACTATCTAAACATCTGTTATTCTAGTCGTAATTATGATGAATATCAAAGCTAGTCTTGAACTGCTTATGACTGGCCGTATTCATCGTGACCTCTCCCCTGCGACTGGGGTCTGCGTAGCCATTTGAAGGTTAATTGACGAGACAGGCCGCAATTGATACGTCTTCGCATATTACGAATTCTTACTAAATGAATCTTAAGTATTACAGCTGAGTTTAGGAATTCAAAACAGAATAGTCAAAATTGAAAATGTATTTTGTAACCACACATTAAGAAGTTTAAAAGAATCATGTTTTTGCCCCGTAAATCATAAAATCAATTATCCCGAAGAACATGTTACCAAGATTTTATTTTTAGCGTTTTATATTATTCACAAACAAATTAAATCCCGCACAACTGATGCGAGGCCTTGAAAACACTATTAAAATGATAATTCCCTGTAAGTGCATACAAGAAAAACTAAACAATATTTATGATTAGTCACGCAATGGTACATAGCGGCATAATTTCGATGTTTTTTTAAGAGGGGGCAAACGAGCGCCTTGAACACCGAGGTGGTCAACGACGTCCAAGGACAATCGCATTTTTTAAAATATGCTGTTGATCTTTTTTTTTATTATTTATTTTTATAAGGGGCTTTGTCGCCAAACGCGACCGTATCGCCCCATAAATCTAATACTTAAATCTATAAATAAATGATCTCTTAGACTAATGTCGGCCAGCTTAAACATCATCCTGGCCTCGTCCGAAGACTGGTAGACCAGAATAGTGTTTATCCGACCGACATTACAATCGACTTCCTTAAAATAACTATTCCTAAGATGTTCGCTCCGGACACATTCCAACACAACATGTTGGACGGTGGACGCACCGTCCCACAATCCCTGCAATTAGGTGAATCTACTGCTGTTGATCTTAAAACTATAAAATCTTGATGTAAATTTATACGTAGAGTCTCACTCGAAATGTTATGTATGTCAGTTAACAAAAGGAATATGTGCCAATGTCGTTACGCCCAGGCCCGTATCGACTTAGTTCCGGTTTATAATTTTGCCATTGCAATAAATCTCCCTAATTGTTGAGTTATATGTTTTATAGGATTAGATAAGATTAAAAATAAAGACGTCTATAACATCTTTAAAATACAAAACACACCAGTATTTTTAACTGGTTTTAAAGTCACATTGAACGCGCGCTGACCAGTGGTGACGGCATTCAAATAGAAGATATGCATTTCCCCCTACGGCAGCACTTAAGACTTATGGCTTTTTATAGGGCTCCCGTAAGGGCTACTAGCGTCTATGTGTAAAAAAGGATTTTGCGCACAGGCGCTTTTGTGGTAGGTAACAAAGCATAGAACTGTACGTTAATTTTGGCCCTTGGTTTAAGCGTCCCTTAAGGATGGCGTCCGTGTGCATTGCGCACTTTGGATGTATGGTAGCGAGGTCCCTGTTTGTTTTATCACGCAAGACAACAAAAGATTTTAAAGGGTTCATATAAACAAGATGTTAAAAAACCGACAACGCTGAGCGGTAAAAAAACGCCCGGTCAACGAGCTACTCACCCATCATTTCTATCATTGGTACAATAATCCCACTTGTGACTATTGCAGCGCCACTCGCGTACTCGCCTCAGCGCCGGGCAGTTCAACTCCTCGCAGATCACCTTCAGCGCGGCCGGCTCCAACACATCTTGTATGGCTATTATTGATAACCTGGTAAAAATATCATTGTTAAAAAAATACAGACTGATGTATAAGAGAAAGCAAAATGCTTAAAAAGGTTTAAAAAAAAAAATATTTTAAAAAAATCTCTATCATCGAGCACCATCCTCCGGTCCCGACGAGGTACCTCAATAAGCGAGATACAAGGATTAGAGAGAAACCTCTAAAAGTGAGTCAAATATCACGGTCCCTTGGACTCTCGCTTATGTATTGAAGTAACTCAAAAACTACTGGGCCGATTTCAAAAAATCTTTAACCGTTAGAAAGCTGCATGATCCCCTAGTAAGATAAGCTATATTTTTTTTAATTCCGCGCGAACGAAGTCTCGAGCTACAGCCAGTAAGATATAAGTAGCTTGGAAAATAAAACAGTATTCTCTTCTTAAATAGTATTCCTGCTTTAAATTTACTGAATATTTTAATTTAAACATTATGATAAGATAACTTAATTGAATATTAATTATAATAGGAATTTTATAACATATGTTATTATACTGATAACATGTAACCACTTTATTCCGAAACGAGAATCAGCGTTATTACTGTTTTACTTTCTACGTTTGGTACTGGTACATTCATAAAAATTTTTATGAATATTACAAAATACAGAACATCCTAGTTCCTGGTACTTGATGATACATAATTTGGTCCAATGAGACCCTTGGTCTATCTTATTTATTTCCGAGTGCCCTCCAGTATTGTATAATCGATTTATTGGTCCTCGTTTATTGCAGTACTTTATACATTTTTTTATAAGGGGGTAAGTGTCTAGAAAATTAATTATATATGAAGACAAAATCTATTTATTGTACATATTACGTCATTATGTACTTTTGTATTTATCTTTTTTATCTTATCTGAATAGTCCAAATGTTATCTTTATTCAATATTTTATTTAAGATAACAATTTATATTTAAAACATTTTAAGAAAGAGTACAGTGAAATAGAGGTATTCATATAATTCAAATGAAAAATGTTAAGGATGTCAAAACACGATTTAAAAAAAACAAAGAAAAACACTCTTATTGTTTTAACTACCATCTATCTAGAGCTTGCATAAGTGATTATTCAAAAGAGAGCAAAAGTAAAAAGAAAACAAAATAATTAAAGCCCAATACAAAACTTGTAACTCAGGCAATTTTAGTATAACACAATAAACCATTCCGAAAGTAATAAAACTTACTTGTTTTCCAAAATAGTCCTGCAAACCACCTCTCTAACGCCAGGATTAGTTATCTTTTCTATACCAAGCTGGTGCAGGTTCCATGAAGCTAAGCGGCAACATCTTATACCATCTCTTTCATATGTAAACAACTCCTCAACAACTGGCCGGTGAGAATACGCAGCCAATAAGTCTAATATATCATTAACTGGAGCTGTCGCAAACCCATTTGGCAATGTTATCGGTAGTTTAGTCGGCATAGACAAACTCTTTCTATGTGGTGTCCTTACTTCCGGCACATCATTCAAACTTGGCTCATTCAATAAATCATCATTCCAACCAAATGTATGACCATTAGCTAACAATTGAACACTCTCACATTTCCTTGGTTCTAAGCTCAAATGATGTTTAACAGTACTAAGTCTAACTATGTCCATTCCTCTAACTTTAATTAAATCATCAAGAGATTTGAACGGACCTTTTTTATTCCGATAGTCCACTATATTTGCAGCTATTTCCTGGTTTAGACCGGGTACACATTGGAGTTGGAATACACTTGAAGAATTAACGGAACATAGTTTATTTTCACCAGTAAATCTCACACTATCTAAGGAATGTGTACACGAGCTAGCACGAGATATCTGCCTTCTTGTGTTTGTACATATCTCTGGTCTTAGTAACTCAAGCTTCTCTGCACCGATGCCTAAAAGTTTTATTGTGGATATAATTTATATAAAGACAGCAATTAAGATAAAAAATATAGCAAATTCTTAAAAGGATAAAAAAATAATAATCTACCTGAAACTAATGCAAGGTCGTCAACGCGCTTAAACCTGCCAATCATCTGACGGTGGCGCACGATCTCCCGCGCCAGCTGCCTGGTGACTCCTGGCAGCGTCATCAGCTGCTCCTCGGTCGCTGTGTTCACGTTCATCAGTTCCGGGTACTCCTCCGACGGCGGCAAATTGAATGTGTGACTCAAACTGGATTTATTTAATTTCGTCCGCCTAACGAAGCCGCGAAATGATCTCCTACTAGACTTACTCCGCACCGAACTCGGACTTTGCCCCATAATGATTTTCGCCACTTCAAATTCAATCGATCATAATACAAAGCAAATGTGAAATTTGATTGAAAAAAAACTATTATTAAACACAAGTAGAAAACATCATTTAGTAACACTAAATTCACATTAACACAAATCACTTACACAGACTTTTTCATACGATTTTAATAACCGTTTCTATCAAATTTTAAGCACTGTGATATCTTTTAATTAATTTAATAAATATTTTCTTACACGACTAGCCAAATCCCTCGTTTGACTGACGATGAGATTTGACATTAAACGTCAATAATATGTCATCTTCGTGTCATGCATTCGAGTGACAGTTTTCTTGTGTTGCAATATTTAATAAAACAGTAATAAGCGTTAATTTATAGTTATTTTTAAGAGAATATTTCAGGTGATTTCATTTGTGAAAAATGTTTCCTGGCATCATAAAATAATTTACGAGATCCGCTGCTTGTTTGCCTTCTTCTCGTATAAAAAAACTATATTTTGTTACACGTATTAAGGATAAGACTTCATAGGAGCTATGAAAAAATCACTCCTTCGACTAGATTGCTACGGAAAGGACACTCATAAATAAAAACCACATTCAAAGAACAATTTCAGTGCTATTTTATTTGAAAATCTGTACAATAATCGCCAATAAGCTTAAGAATAAAGAATCGCATGCTATGTAGGACTAAGAAATACACTGCAGTTACTCAGTAACACATATTAATTACGGAGTCGAGTGTTCTGTTTCATTTCATGAAATCAAACTTCTGTTAGACAAGATCAAAAAATTGCGATTTTGTGTAAGACTTTGAGAAATGAAGCCATATTCCAAATTTTTTATTTTGTTAAACTATCTATAACATAATGTGTGTTATAATCAAACACTCATAGTTATTCAATAGATAGTATTAGAAATGTTACCAATACAATATTATGTAAGAATTGAGCGGACATTTTGTTAGGTTAAGTATTTTTTTTAATCAAAACAATCAGGATTTAGTTATTATGCGTTATAATATTATTTAAAACATATATTTGTTTAGTAATAGGCCATAGGACATTTAAAATGTGTTTTATTACATATAATTCTATACGTAGCTCCACTCTGATAAGTTTGAATAAAAAAGTGCAATGATATTTTTACATCTGCTAAAATAGAAATACATATTTACATAAATATTTTAGTGTTCTCGGTTATATATTATGATAAAATTAAGTTTAATTCGTCATAAACAATATAGGATTTACCATAAATATTCATGTACTAAACTAAAAAAGCGTAAAAAAACTATCCATTGAGAATTTATTACTATATCACTATGCCTTTTATATTAAGAAAACAATAATTACAACCAAAATTGCATTCTGCACTGAGCGATAACTTGACAGTTCCATATTGATTTTGCTAAAATCTTTTTTCATCAAATCAAAGTTTGATGGTTTAAAAAAAATCGCTTGGATTATTACAAAATAAAGAACTGTTGTTTTTGTCTTTGTCTGATAAGTGGTTAATCACGAAACAGACAGCGAAATACCACTTTGTTCTATTTATGCATATCACAGAGAAAGACGCAACAAAAGACGAAAACTATTTATTTAATAGAAATGATAATTTGACTAGTTCATATAAGAGAATAAAATGAGCAATAAAATGAAAACTAAACAGTATTTTTAGTACATTATAAAGTTTCTAGCCGTGTGGTATGATGGTTTAAGGAAATTTTAAACATATTAGTTTGATGCCACACAGCTATCGAGTAATTTGTACCCAATTTTTTTTATTCAATATTAATAATTATAATATCCTAAGTACGATTACATTATGCCCACACTCTTTTAATATTAAAATGATAGCGATATCCTAAATAAAGAAATGTCATACTTTGCCCACATTGGTAGAAAAATGGGTTCCACAATGTGGCAACACTTATAAACGCCCAAATGATGCAGACGAGCCATTATTGACTTCATTACAAAAATATATAGCTTTCCTTCTCTGTGCACTTCCAAAAAATTTGCCAAATTGTCCAATTATATATTAAGATTATAATATAATGAATATCGATTAAATTTTGACAAACTTATTTATCCCTTTTTATATTCCATGTAATTATAACCGAAAAATATTGTCAGCCAAATACTGAATATGTTACTTTTTAATCGTAAAGAATGGAAATATAAATTATCATGATTCGTAAATTGGTTATTACAGTTTAAACTTTCATTAAAAATTGATAAGCTGCCGTAAAACAAAATCTTATTAAAAATATTAATCTAAATAAGTTTGTCATATTAATTAAATAATACTACTTTATAACTATACTATATTAATCAAGTTAATAAGTTACAAATCCCAAAAGTTAATTATTATTTATAAATACTTAAGTTAAGGAATTGGATTCGGAAAGCTAAGCCCACTATATCCGTCGATTATTGTTTTTTTTTCGAAGCTACGAGATTATTTTAAGTACCTAAGATATGGTCTGTGGTCTAAATGTGCATTTTTTCTTAATTGTAAACTGTTTAATAGTGACCTTTAATGCTTAATAAAATCACTAACCGAACTTTTGTGAACGAAGCGAACGGGCAAGATTTAAAAATGAAACTCCAAATTATATTCGATAATTTTACTAAAATAATAAGCACCAAACCATGTTTGGAATGTTCTGTATTGCACCACAAAAAAAAATCGAATTACAAAAAAAAATGTATACACTCGTTATCGTACATAAAATGTGGCCAGGTATAAAAAAATAATCTCCCAAAAATGAATTAAAATAAATAAATTCGGCTACAAAGAGCAACAATAAAGGTCACCATTAATTTCAATCTCAAATAATTTACATGACACGAGGTAAGTGAATGAAAGATGAGGAAAATAACTGTTTTGACGAAAAAAATACATAGATAGTCCTTTACAAATTATTATCGTACTAGATTTTGTTACGAATACATTATGTCAAATCTCGAATATTATTGTAACACAATATTATATTTTGCCGACATTAATTGTAAATTTTTGACTAACATCTTAAACAATTCAAAAATGGTGTCCGAGTAACAAAAAATAATTTAGTTTTATGTATAAACCAAAATATTTTGTGCAAAGGAAAATTAAAAATCAGAACCTTTATTAATAAAGATTAATTTTGATAAAAATTTATAAGCACAGATACAAAAAGTCATCATTTAATGACTTTTTGATTGTGTAAAACAAATGCAACTAAGAAAAAAAATTTTTTTTTTCACCAACTAGATGTAAAATGTAAGGGTCTATCTATGCAACGGGTACCCATATTAATATAGATTATTTTTGAAAAAGAAATATTCAAAAAATAAACAGAGTAGCTGCCGACCGCAATAAAGCGCGCAACAGAATCGTTCATACACGGCAACAATTACAAATATCACAATTTTGTACGCTAACTTCGGTAAAATTCACACATGGCAACACAGACTTGTCACGTTAAAAAACTACTAAATCAGTAATTCAGGGTTGCCATTTAAAAGTGGATAATTTTAACAAAAGAAGCGTGATTTTTGTTGACATTTTCTGACTTTTTAACAAACATCATGACGATGTTTGGCTTAAAGGTCTTTGTTACCAGGCCATAAAATCTCAAAAAAAAAAAAAACATGACGATGTTGTCTATTCGTCTTGTTTTTTTTTAATAGTAAGTTAACGCTTGGATATCGTACGGCCAGTCTTCATAGATCACGTTGTTTTAAAAATCGCTTAATCTCAGTTCTAGACCATTCCTATTATACTTAAGTACAGAAAGTCCGTCCTAACTATGGTTCTGATCTTATAGAATATTCTAGATACTAGACTTTTTTAACTTGACCGCTGTTAGTTATGGAATAACAAAGTAAGAAGGGTTCAAGTAATATCAGTTTCATAAACCACAGAAACGACGGACGAACCGTATACAAAAAGTTCGACATATTTTCGATATAATAAAAAATGTTATTACGTACGTATTGTTGCCGTAACTTTAATCAACAGTTACACTTGAGGCTAACTAAATAAATACTTAATTAATATCATTAAAAACATTATTACAAATAAAACAATTATGAAATAGGAAATAATTTCCGCTTTTCGACTTCACTGTTATGGAAATGTATTACAAAGTTGCTCCTAATGGTAGAAACGGACACGTTTTCCTCATAAGTCAATATTATTATTAATTTTGATGTTTGAAATAACTACATAAGAATATTTCATGATTTTTTTTTCATCTTACCTTTCGCAGCATAAATAATGTAATTTATTTCGAAAAATGGTCCGTTCCTACCAATTTACGATACATCTAAATCCTTTATATAAACAATACATCACTCTTTGCCGATATACGCGCGCCGTGCCGCGCAGCATGACGTCACAATTTCCACCAATAGCAATCGTCCGTCGCGACCTGCCGACCAATCAGAGGGCGAGAACACGCAACGTATAGTAATGTGTACGTTACATCGCCGCGTGACGTCACCTTCGGCGCCGACAACGAAGTACAAGCCAGCAATGTATAGAGTAGTGAGTTGGCGGTGCGCAAGCGTCGCTCGGCTGAGTTCGTGTTCGCTCGCCGCATTACTCTGCTCAGGAATTTAAAAGTTAAATAGATTGAATTAGACACTGAAATTAAAGTTATAAGCGAAACGCTTCGCTTAGTAATGACCGATTACGCAATTTGTCACACTTTTAGATTTATATGGAATTTGGAATTTAAGCATATAAGACGCTGTTACATGTTCAAATCCCCTTCCAGGATTGGGCCGTTAACGACTGTGTGGGAGGGTTAAGTATGACCCACACTACACCGTGACCTGGCCGGGCCCGCGCTGTCAGTGTGTCCTTACAAAATATACGAACGTTCCCGAACCAGGTGACAAACAGAGCACTGTTAAAATAGTTCCGGCTGGAAAACGGTGTAGTGTGTCATCTTAAAGAGTCAGGTATTTGGTACTAACAGTGCGATGGCTAGCAGTCGGATGCGTTAAGATCTAACGGCGCAGGGTGCCGCTTGCCGCGGGTGAGCCGGTCCAGCTCCGCGGCTGCGTCGGAGCGCGCCGCGGCGGCGGCTGCCGCG
>QDHC01003859.1:498106-543439 GCA_013186455.1 Papilio dardanus tibullus
GCGCGCAGGGGCGAGTCGGCGCGGGGCGCGGGCGCGCCGGCCTGCAGCGCGGCCAGCTGCCGCTGCAGGAACGCCTGCTCGTCCTCCGCGCACACCTCCGCCTCCCGCAGCCCGCCGCTCTGAACACATACGTTAAAGGATGACTCCCTCTACACCGTGACACGTCCCGGCCCGGACAAACTCCGTCCGGTTGCAGGCGGTGTTAGTACATAATATACGAACGTGCCCAAGCCGGGTAACGGACGGAGTACTGTCAAAATAAATTTTGTATGGACTATAAAAAATAGTTAACTAGATATTTTCGACAATTAATTCGGTATTAAAAACACGTATATTCATACACTGTAAAAAACGAAAAAGAGATAAAATTACAAAAAAAAAACTGTCAACAATACAAAAAAACATGTTTTGTTTGTACTAACTAATCTCCATAAATGTCTAATTTAAAAAATACTTTTATAGTCCAATAGATAACATATTAAAGAAGGTTTTAAGGTGTCCAACATCACGGTATCACGCATAGGTGTCGGTTAGAAATGAAATATAAATGTTCTATACTGACTTTCCTAGTAGCTGGCTGCACGATGATATCACGGTAGTAGTCATCAGGCTTGCACGACTGCATGTTCTCGTACAATATGCTGATTTTCTTCATACTGTCCCATCCCGCTGGACTGGAAATTAACCAAACATCCTTAGTAATATAAGGCCGATAGTTTGAATCCATGTAAAATCAAATGACTAGAGCCGTTATGTAGTACATAAATTGCAATTTGGTATAGCACATAGACCAGTAATCTATATTTTTTAACTCCCCGCGAACTAAGATGCGGACAACATTTAATACAGATGCAAACGAGCAAGCGGCCACCTGGATTCACTGAAATAGTGAAACAACCACTACCTATAGACATCTGCAATTGCAGATGCGTTGCGTCCCCTCCCCTGGACCATTTCCTCTTCCCGTCAATTTCTTATAAGAATAGGATAGGGGAAGTGGACTAAAATTAGGCCTCCACACACGTCAAGCGAAACACGGAATTGATTTGTGTATTCACGCAAAATACGCGCTAGTCGTGGAGTTGCGGAAAATGGAGCCCATCATAGGTCGAAACCTTTAACCTTTTTTTTTTATTCCACTTCACGCCTCACTTCTGTGTGGTCTGGGTATGTCACTAAGCGAGCCAATACGTGGGAAGATGTTAAAGCGTGCTCTACCACTGTTAAAATATCAATGTCATACCAAAATATTCATAGTGTCTGTAGTAATAAGTCAATTGGAATAGAAAACATGCGAAATAAGGTTATCTCATAGTTCTGCAGTAGACTATCGATTTATGAGTCACGTCAACTCGCGCCAAATGACTCACTTGTCACAATACCGCCTCATCTCAAATGCAGTTTAACTATTATTTTTACATCACATTTACTAGATAAACGTGAAATTACTGTACTTTTATAACAAAACCAGCTGTGGCTCGGGTCTTCATCTGCGTGGAATTAAATGATATATATGTTACTCGGGGATAATGTAGCTTTATAATGGTGAAAGAATTTTTGAAATCGGTGCAGTAGTTCTTGAGTTATTTCAATACATACAAAAATACAAAAAATCAAGTTTCTCACTTTATACTATTAGTATTGATTATAGAATTCCTTAGTTAATTATTTAAGAAAATATGATACTCAAATCCCACCCCATTCAAAATACAAAGGGGCTCGACCAGGGGTTCGTAAATAGTTCATTACTTATAGTACTAACGCACGCGATATACGTCCAAAACATACCAAACACGATACTTTAAATTCATTTGAACTAGGTGTCGCCCGCGGCGTCGGCGCGGAACAGGAAAAAATAATAGCCTATGTATTCTTCCAGACTGCGTTCTACATCTATACCAAACACCAAAGTCCGTTAAACCGTAAGATACCATCAAACAAACATACATCTAACGTAACTTTCGTATTTGTAATATTAACAGTGGTAGAGCCTGCTTTAACATCTTCGCACGAATTGTCCGGCTCGCCCACTGACACACACACAGACGACACACGTCAAATGGAAACTATTCCGTGTTTAGTCTCATGAGTGTGGTTCCGGAGGCCTCATTTTAGTCCAATTTCTCTTGGGAAGGGGAAATGGATTAGCGGCGGAGGGGGCGCATAGGAAAAGGTATTATCATCTTGTTGTGCGTCTCCTCCTCCGTAGATTAAGGGTAGACAACGCATCTGCAATTGCAGAAGTCTACGGGCATGGGCCGCTTTAGATTTTTCAGCGAATCCTGCCACTTGCTCGTTTGCCACTTTGTATTATAAAAAACAGTAAGACATGACTCACATGAGCACCGCATCCTTTTCCACAATGAGCGCCGGCGTACGGAATGGTAATCCGTATATCCGATGCGTGAGGTACTTGTACAATAAATCACAGTTCTTGTCCTCCTTGGCGCTGGTGTAGAAGAGCGCGGCGCCGTGCTGCAGGCAGAAGCGGCGCACCCACTGCTGCATGAAGTCGAAGTGCTCGTCGCGGTAGTCGTGCTCTTTTTCTAAAGTGCTCATGTAGTCCGTCTGCACAAAGCATTGGAGGGTTAAACAAGAACAACGACTCATATGAATCGGCGTTTAAAGGTTAATCATTCGTGTAAATAGTCAGGGGCAATCTACCTGTAAGACATAAAACTAAACAAAAGAAAGAACTTTTAACAGTATACAAGGAGGTTCTCAATTTGTCTGTTTGGTTTTTTTTAAAAAAAAGAGAATGCCCTCATTTTCTTTTAAAAGGAATTAATGAACTCCAGAGGTTATATAAAATACCGGAAAAGATATACTAAAATCCACATACAATAGTAAAGTTTTTGCACAAATTACCTTAGTGACAACGACAACAATATCCAGTCCTAGATTCGTAGTGAGCACGGCTTCTGGCAGTGGGGAGTCATCATCATCATCGTGTGCCAGTTCATCCGCGAGGTTGCGCGAGGATCGCTTCATCGGTGACGCGGCCGGTTCCAGCTCATCACCGGGCTCCGTATACCGCTGCCACTTCTGTGTCTGTGCTTTCTTACTGTCCAACCTTTGTTCTGGAATGACCACGCTATGATACAAGGGATGCTAGCTGGATGGATGTTCAAATGGTTGTTTGCTTACATAGAAAGAAACCGGGTTAATTATTTGTATGTTTTGGCAAAAGAAACAATCAGTAATAAAGCAGTAATAGTCTCGTTTATAGAGATTTCTAATCCGAGATTCCCGCTCATGGAAATCGTCCCTCAGGATCATACCGTGACTCCCCATTATAGAGGTTTCTCACTAATCCAGGTTCTATTGTATATGACTAGGAACTAAGAAACGAAAGTCAAAGGGCAAATGTTTCGCCTTTACATATCCTGGATGAATTTCTCTAACCGACTTCCAAAAGGAGGTTATTATTGTGTTGAATTTGTTGTCAAATTGCATCTCAATAATGCATTTATAAACTATCATTGTATCTGCATCGAGTACAATGCTCCTGACGTCATTGTAGCAGAGACAAGTTTTAATTGTAATTGATCAGTTGGTTCCTTTGACAACATTATTTTAGAATACGCATAGTTTGCTTACGAAATTAGTGATTACTATTTTTGTAGATAAATATTACGAGCGGAAACTGTTGAGATTTTTGAATAAAATATAGTTTTTTTTTTAATAATACAAAGTGGCAAACGAGCAATTGGCCACCAGGATTCGCTGAAAAATCCGAAGCGACACCTGCCCATAGACATCTGCAATTGCAGATGCGTTACATGCCCTTAATCTACGGGGGAGGAGACGTACAGCAAGAGGATAAAACCTCCTATGCGTTCCCTCCATCGCCAATTCATTTCCCCTTCCCATAATTACAGTACTTAAGAAGAGAAAGTGGACTAAAATTAGGCCTGCTGCACCACTCTCTATGACCCCGTGAAACCCGAAACCCCTCTTTTTTCTAAAAGTGTCATGGTTACCAGATTACATGAACTGCACTTCAAATATATTCTCATTTTAAAGCAACTTTAATATAAATGCATTATTAATACTGTAAAAGTCTTTTACTGAATAAAACACGAATCATTCGCTTTCAGTTTTCATAAAAAACGTATAGCAGTTTCAGATTGTATATTTTGTTAGCGGCGGTCACTTCCCGCGACCGTGCACTTTCACAAATTAATTGCAGACGGGAGCATCGCACTACGGATCATGCACTTTACAAACCGAAATATTTTAAAGCTATCAAAATCACTACATAATATAAAACAATTTCTCTGTCCGTATATCCCTATGTATGCTTAAACCTACGCAACGGATTTTGATGCGATTTTTTTTAGTAGAGTGATTGAAGAGGAAGGTTTCTATGTATAACTTATAGCATTGCACCCGTGCGAAGCAGAAGGTGATCGCTAGTTAGTTGTAAACTGTTTCCTGAAAACATCTAGACTTATTGACATATATTTTGTTTGATTTATATTACACTGAAGGTCTTTATTTCCATATTTAAAATGTTTAATTTATTAATTAATTCATTGGTCAAAATAATAAACTTCCATATTCGGTATTAATATAAACAAAACTATCAAGTAATAGTCAAATGGGTTTTTAAATAAAGGTTTAACAAAGAACGATAAGCGGTTTAGTTACCGGAATACCGTTAAAATTTTAAAAAGCTCACTAACTGGAAATAAATTATTCAAATAAGATATAATTGCGTTTATTTAATGTGTTAATTGTGTCCGTAAGTTTTAATTGGATTAAGTTTAATTGACTAGCTGTCGCCGGCGACTCCGTTCGCGCAGCTTTAACACAAAATTATTTTGAGTAAGCAGCCTATGTGGTCTTCGAGACATGTTCTACATCTACGCAAAACCTAATCGAGATCCATTTAGCCGTTCTGGAGATAGCTTTAAACAAACATCGATACATCCAAACTTTGGCATGTATAATTTTAGTATGATCTATACTAATATTATAAAGAGAGAAACTTTGTATTTTTGAATTTTTGTATATTTGTTTGTATTGAAATAACTCAAGAACTACTGGACCGATTTCAAAAATTCATTCACCATTAGAAAGCTATATAATCCCCGAGTAACATAGGCTATATTATTTAATCCACGCGGACGAAGTCGCGCACAACAGCTTGTAGTTAATAATTATGAACGACGTCATCATCATCAGCTCACTATACGTCCCCACCGAGGGGCACGGAGCCTACCCCCTAAGGGGTGCCTAGGCCATAGTCAACCACGCTGGCCAAGTGCGGGTTGGTCGACTTCACACATATCTTTGAATTTCTTCGCCCATATGTGCAGGTTGCATCACGATGTTTTCCTTCACCGTAAGAGCGTCGGGTAAATATGTACATATGAAATTCGAAAATCGAAAAACACATTGGTATATGGCGGGATTCGAACTCGGGAACTGCAGTTTACAAGTCAAGTGCTAAAACCCCTGAGCCACCGACGCTCTAATTATAGATTCTTATAATACTTTTAGGATATCTTTTGATAAAGATTTTGGATATTATTGTCTAGTGCTTAGGCCAGACAATTCGATTACCGGGCAATCGCCTGACCTGAATACCCAAAAAAATATCGACAGGTATGTGACCTTTAGAAGCCTTATAATCGTAAATATAGATTGATATGGCTTAGAGACTGTAATAGTCTATACGAAAGATTGCAAGAGAACGACGTCTGCTAGGATCTACATGTCCATTAGCAAAGTCCTGTGGGTACGCAGTAGGGTTTGCAATCCCGCACTGCGGGATCCCGCAGCGTATTACGGAATCCGCGTGTGTAAGCTTCAGCCGGCGAAATATTATTCAAATTATGGCTTTAATATACTGAGACACCTGCTTTACGAAGGACTTACTCTTAAAATTATTGTTTTTATCAAAATTGCACAACTCAAGTCGGTTTCGAAGCATTTTGCACACCGCAATATCTTATTTAGTATTTACTCTGAAGGAGTGGAAATTAAGTATTTTATTTTATTGCAGGTACGACTATTTATTTATTATCTATATACCCAAAAAAATATAGAGACAAAAAAAAAAAAAGTATGTTATCTGGCTGCATATAGTGTTTGTCATATATAACCGCAAGTTAGTGCGGGATTGCAAACCCTAGTAGGTAGATATTTCAATTCGTGCACTATGAACTTGACATTTAGATTGCTTAATAAAACTGGGTTACATCTATGTGTAAATATTTATTATATCTTTGATCAAATTATAATATAACCTGTCTGCAATGTGTCACTAAACAAAGCAGCTGCTTTTAACATATACTATGCAGTGACGTAACAGAATGAGTCAGCGTCGAGAAATAAACATTGTTGGACCTTAATATTCTACTAGCGTCTTTGAAAAGTTCACGGAATTTTAAACTTAAAGCTTTTAAGTATAAGCTTCTTTTTACTATGATACGTTATCCGGATTCTATTCAATCTTAACGGAAATATATTGGAAAATACGATTTATAAACTTTGAAAGCATATTAATTTTTGTAAGAAAATTAACCAGACTTAAATCAATATAAATTGGGGATTAAATCAAAATAAGTATAAGATGATATGCCTAGATTGTAAATATAGATTGTGAAATGTCTTTTAAAGAAATCTATTGAAGGATATCACTGATAAGACAAACTAAATCAATTCCAATTTCCAACATGTCAAACAAAAATGCAGTAATTTACATTAACTCAAAAATTATAAAATAGACTAATATAGTGCCTAGGTATTATTCAAGAGCTTTATTAGACCCAGTTCGTGGAAAAAACAGAGATTTTGCTTGTCTAATGAAGCCTAGGGTTATAGATAAAATTTCGCACATATTTTGATAAGATACAAATAACAAAGGAAGACTTAAACTGCAATAGATAGTGAGGAAATTTTATTCTATATATGGTTATGAAAGTTCAGGAGATAAGAGACAAACTTGACCTGGAATATTATAATGAACTGTGATTTGTCTTTGTACAAAATACTAGCTGTTGTTTGTGAATTTGTCCACATGGAATTAAATAATATAATAATGTAGCTTTCTAGTCTTGAAAGAATTTTCGAAAAATCGGCACAGTAATTTTTTAATTATAAATATACAATACATACAAAATACAAATATTTTTTCTTTATAATATATTGATATTGTAGTCCATACCCTTAGGATTTAATTTAAGGCAGTTTACTGTTCTTAAGAAATGGGACTTTTACAACAATTTAGCAGATTAAGCTCCCTTCACTATGTTTCTTACGAACAATTTGTTAATGAAAATCACGAAAGTTTAATGTTAATTTAAGGCTCCTGACAGCACAAATACTTTTAAAACTGTTTGGCATTACAAAATGTTATGATGTTATAAATATTATAATAAGAGATTCAACTGTTCATTAAAAAAACAAAAGATACACATAAGTTATGCAAATTGTTAAGAAAACTTTTCAATCGTCACAAAATATATTTTTATAAGAATAACATATTGTTCGTAAGAAACGGGATTCTTTTACGATTTAGCTGATTGAGCTCCCGATATTTCGGCACAGTTGCATGCGCCAAGGTCACGGACTGACTGAAGACTACTTCAACTAAGCGGTAGTGTTGTAAATAGTTAAGGGTAGCAATATCTGTCCACCTTTTTTGGGACACGGCGACCTCTACTTTTGTCTGAGTTTTCACTGCATGTTAAGTTCAAAGTAGATGTTGTTGGTCGACAAACCACACTCACTGTGTCCACACCTTTTTCCATGCGTTGCGTACAAACAATATGTTAGTGAAAATCACTAAAGTTTAAAGTTATTTAGACTACTTACCAGGTGTGAGATCTAATTTGTCTATATGATCGCCGAGCATTGAAGCCCAGCTCTGTAGTTGATCTAACAAGCCCCATGGTGTGGTCATCGCTACTGTGAGTATGACCAGGGTGTGAGGGAATGTGTCCTCGCTTAGAGCAAACTTGAGCAGGTTCGTGTGACCTGGATCTCCATCCAAAACCCATACGCTGAGTCTTGTGTGGTCTACAAAGAATACATTCGACTTTCTAGTGTGGAAAGGTTTGTATTAAAACATCCCAAATAGACAAATTGCATTATATCCAAAGTAATTTTATAACGAATTTCAAAAATGTATAGAACTGACTTATAACAAGCATGGTGAATTTTCAAATTATTGTCAATTTCACACATTTTTGACCTTTATTATTGAAATGCTTTGAAGAAAATGTACTTTATTTAGGAGGGCAAGTCATCATACAGTCGAACTTGTATAAGGAAGAGTCCAAGAGACCACAATATGAGTCCCTTATAGAAGTTTCTTTTTAATCTGAGTTTCTCACTTGTGGCGGTAGCTCGTCGGGCCCATAGAATGATTCTTGCTTATCCAGGTTTGACTATATTATCTATATAGATATCAATATCATAGTAATAATAGGCACAATTATAAAATAACATTGTTTAAGAACAGATCTGCTTCCAGTGACTTATTTATGGACTTTGTGTGGTAAATAGATACTTTGTATTGTTTGGATTAAAACCTAAAGGTTTTGTATTTAGGTATTAAAAACTCAAGTACCTATTAACATTTAGTAAGAATTTTTAATTTTCTTATAAGAATATTTGACATAGCACTTACCATCACGATATTCATCTCTTACATCTATATATGCGTATTCCAATGCAGACCCTTTCTTTGGGTCTTCAACTCCTTGTAACTTAGCTATGAGTGTGGTTTTACCGGTTTCATTATCGCCCAAAACTAATACATTCTTGTTCGAAGGTAGCTTAGTGTTACCCTGGTTTTGAACTTCTTCTAAAATCGCAGACCTGGAGGAGACATTCACCGTAATTATGACGAAGACAACAGATTACCTCATACACAATGGTCCACATGTTTATGTATGGAATGGAATGTTGCAGTCAACACTAGAGGTTTTTAATACACAAAAGGTGTTCGTCGCAGCTAGGTCATGTAGTTCTCAGGTAAGAATCTTGACATCACGTAGGTGTGACACATTGGATACCCTACATGGATGCTGTATGTTACTCGGAAAATAACAATTAACCATTACCATAAATTGTCTTTCCCATCACCGTTGTCTTTCTTTCTGGATTTAAGCCCATTAGCCTGGCCGTTTGTCTCCATTCTTCAGGAATTTTAGAAGATAACAACGGCACTGAGGGCTTTTCTTTCGTTTTCGTTTCGGCTGTTCATACGTCACTCTCACCAAAGACAAATAGAGCAAAGATAGATAGACTAAAAATACTATAAAGGTAGTGATATAATTTTAAACCGTTTTTATTTTCCATTTCCACCTTTATTTACCATCCCAACGAAGTAAAAGGCAGAATAAAAGGGGTTAAGGGGAAGATTCAATTTTAAGGAACATTCAACCTGGTTATCTAATACAGACTAAAGTATGGCGTTGCTTATGGTTTCTGAACTGTCAAGTCTTTTGGCTTAAAGATCCAGTAACCAGGTCATAAAATATAAAAAATCTTGTCACACTGACATTGACGTATATTCACCGTTCATTTCATTCATTCATTGTTCATTGTCATTCAATAATTTACTGTCAGTTGGAAATTGTTGTTTAGACAAAGTCAAAAACTGAGTAGAAAATAGAAAACATTAAAAATAAAGAAAATCTTCCGTACTTGAATCTTATAACAACCCGACTGAGTACATTCCTAGCAAGGTTTATTTTAATTATCCCTCACCGTTAGATACAATGTCGCGAAAACCAAACAGTGGAAAAAAGAGCAACTTATCCCAAGTGAGTCATTGTTTGTTTTGTCTTAGAAAGTTTCTTTGATTTATAACAAAAATCAATACAATTTCATAACTTTTATCTTATTATCAATAAAAAATATTATTCTCAAACTTTTATTTGTTTTTTAATAAAAATGTATTAAAGTATAATTTATCCATTATTGTTGTAGTTTGGTCTACTAGACATCCCAGGCTTTGACGATGGAGATGAGCCTCTTGATTTGTCTGACGATGACATAGATCTGGAAGCAGAATTGGCCGCTATCAGTGGTGGAGGCGCTCGGAGGCCTAAGAAACCTGCTCCAGTGCCCGCAGCCAACCTTGATGTCATGATAGCTGAGAGTCTGAAAGACATTCCTTCCGATGATGAAGGGTCAGGTAGGATGGTAAAAAAAAATATGACTGCATAGTTTTTATTGGAAACCAAATTAGCAATTTGATTTCAGTTGTTTGAACAAATAGTCCAGTAAATTAAATATCGCTTAACACAAGATGACTCATATTATTCAAATATAAATGCTATTTTTATAGGAATCATGTTCAGTCTCATTTGTTCACTTCCTCAATTAATTTAAATTAAGGAAATCCTCATTTACGTAAGTTACATTGGTTAGCTAAGAATAAGAATAATATCACTTCTATAACTGTACAGAGAAATAAATATACAAGAGATTTTACAAGTGATTTGAGAGAAAGCTCAGAAAATCATTCAAAACACAAAAAATATTCATATTTAGTTTTTTTCTTTTTTTTGGGACTTTTGTTAATTAAAACATGTCAGTCCCATAAGATAAAACAAAATATCTACTTATTTACTTACTACTCGTACTATTTACTCCGCTGGCACAACAACCCGAAGTTGGTCTTGGCCTCTGACACAATAGAGTACTAAAAATATCTACAAAATAAGTATTTAATAAAATAATTAATTTATGCGCTCGATTTTCCTCAACTCCATGACAAGCGCGTACTTTGCTTGACTCTTGGTTTCATTCAAGCCTTCCATAATTACCAGGTGACGATGACGACCCAGACCTTCTCAATGAGCTGAAGGAACTAGCTATAGATGATGAGGGTCCAACGCTCCCGCCGCGTGCGTCTCGGCCCGCGCCCCCGCCCCCAACCAGCACAGACAGCAGTGTCATCAGTGTGCTGCAGGACAGGATCACTAATTATACCGCAGCTGAGAAACACGCTAAAGATATTGGAGAGAGTAGCCGCGCTAGAAGGTAAGAATTAACATCTTACTAATTTACTTACTTACATTTTATCAGATTTTTCATTGATCAGACAGATTTTTTTTTATAATTTAAAGTGGCCATCGAGTAAGTGGGCACCAGGATTCGCTGAAAAATCCGAAGCGACCCTTGCACATAGACATCTGCAATTGCAGATGCATTGCCTACCCTTAATCTACGGAGGAAACGCACAGCAAGAGGATAATGCCTCATCCTATGCGCCCCCTCCCCCGCCAATCCACTTCCCCTTCCTATCATTTCCTTAAAAGGAAATGATAGGAAGAGAAAGTACATTAAAATTGGGACTCTGGCACCACACTGATCAGACTAAACACGGAATAGCTTTCACTTCACGCCTGTCTTCTATGTGGTCGCGGTATTTCACCGGGCGATCTGGACAATTCGTGCGAAGATGTTAAAGCGGGCTCTACTACTGTGAAAGTTACGATGAATGGATGTTTGAAGGTTTTTTAAACCGGCTAAACAGATCTTGGTGTTTGGTATAGAACCTAGTCTGGGAGAATACGTAGGGTAGATATATTTTTTCCTTTCGTGTAGACAGAGTCACAAGCGATAGCTAGTATTACATTAATAGAGAGTTAATAAAAATAAAATATCTACCTATATTGTAATCCTTTTGGAGTTTTCCTCTTTTCTATCACCAGCTTTACTTGGTAAAGACATAATTTAAAGGTAGGAAAAAAATATGTCTAATTTTTACCCACAGATTCGGGCGTGGTTTAAAAACACTTAATGATCTACTCAAACAAGCCAAAGCAGGCAGACCTGTTCAGAATGATGATATACCACCGCCGGTCAGCCTCGGCAAACCTAACTCTGAGCCTGCAGCACCAGAGCCCAGCGCTCCGCAAGTATCTCCTGCACCAGTCGAGGAGCCGCCGTCAGCCCCGGAACCCACGGAACCTCCACCACCGCCTCCCAGGGTTGAGTCTCAGGGGATCAGTCCAGAGAGGCAGGAAGGCTTACAAATTATATTGAGTAAGTATTGCCTTAAAAGAACTTATAACCTGTTAAACTGTTGCCATTTTTAAATTGAAAATTAAAACAAAAAGTGAATAAATAAAGGTATGTAATTATTTCCTTACTGTAAATATCTTAGGAGGCCATGTAAATTTTAGGTCATCAAAAGTCAGCAAAGCCATATGCTACATACTTACGTAAACTTGGGAACTCAATTTTAAGCTTTCATCACTTGAACACCATCCAAAATAAGCAAAGCATGGACCCCCTTCCCTTATTAAGTAATACTTAAAAGGGCCTTTACATTACAATGACTAAATCAACACAAAAAGTCTCCTTTAGTGATAACTAAAACAATTTGTATTCTTCTTAGGACGTAAAGAAGAATTTAAAGCTGCAGCACTATCCTGCAAGCAGTCAGGTGATAAGGCACTGGCGTTGGAACACCTGAAGGTGGTGAAGCAGTTCGAGCTGGTGGTGACCGCGTACACCGCCGGACAGGAGATGGATCTCAGCGAGTTACCCACTCCGGAAGGGATCGCAGCGGCGTACAAATCCCAGCAGAGAGGGGAAGAGACTGTGCAGAATTCTACAGGTATTTTATACCCCTATGGCTCCATTAGAGCACGTTCGCGATAAAAATGGAGATTTTACTTCGGCTTAAGTCCTTTTTTTGCGTGACATCGCTCTAATATAGTACCAAAATGTATGATACCTAAAAAGTTAAAAGTTTTTACTAACAGGAATGGCTTGTGGTTAAGGAAATGATTTTTTTGTTTATTAAGTGAAAAAGTGAGCGAGAAATCTCTATTAGGAGATTCATTTTATGATCCTGGTGATTGAGAAACTCTGTATGAGACAAATATCACATTTTCTCTAACTTGTGGTTACCATGTTTAACAATTTTAGTATTTGAAATAAATAACTTACAGAACCTAGTCCTCCGGAGCCAGCACCGGAGCCCGCAGGATTGATAACAGCTACAACACTAGCTGAGGCGTTAAAACAAAGACTTGCTGCATTCCAGGTAACATCTAGTTAAATCGGCTACAGGCGTTCAGTGTTAACTGTGCAGTTAAAACTGACGTACACACGACAACTTGAACTCCACAGTCGAACTGTACAGTTCTTAGTTTCAGTTTTAACTGCGCAGTCCAACTGTACAGTTAAAACTGAGCGTCTCTAGCCGGCTTTACGATAGATAGATTTTTTGAAGGTATCTCCGAAGCAAAATTAATCAATTTTGGTATTTGGTATAGATGTTGAACACAGTATAAAAAACACCAAGGCTGCTTATGTTTTTTTTTCTTGAGCGCAGACGGAGTCACGAACAACAGCTAGTCTTCTATAAAAATATGTTTTTCCAGGAACAAGAGGCGAAAGCTAAAGAGCAAGGTAATTCATCAAAAGCTCGTCGTATGTCGCGTATCGTGAAGCAATACCAGGACGCGATACGACTGCACGCGGCCGGACGCCCCGTGCCCGTGGACGAGTTGCCCACGCCTAGCGGGTACGGCCCATTGCCCACTGAACAGGTGAGTTTGCCCACGCACAGCTGATACGTAATATTGGTCATTTAATAGGTGTGTCAGTATAGCATAGCTGGTATGCTTCATTGGTTGTTGAACTGGTTTGTAACTTTGCCCACGCATAGCTGATATGGTCTTTAAACAAATTAGCAAGTTTGCCCACGCTTACGGATATGTACCATTGGTTATTGAACAAATGAGCAAGTTTGCCCACGCATAGCTGTTACGTGCCATTGGTTATTGAACTGATGTGTAACTTTGCCCACGCTTACGGGTATGTGCCATTGGTCATTGAACCGCTATAAAAGTTTGCCCTTTTACACACTTTACAGCTAACACCTGATTTCCATTGCCCACGCTCGAGGGGTAATGCATACCATACCCACAGTATAAATAGCTCGCATTGCCCACGCCTAAGAGGTACGCCCAATTTATCTTCTAATCTTACCGTTTGTGTATTCCAGGGTAGTGGGCCTACGTCTCCCGCTAAAGTGGCGTCCCCATCGCCCCGTCCGCCGCCCCGCGCGGCGCCTTCCCCCGCGCCTTCCGCCGCGCCCTCCTCCGCGTCCTCAGCCTCGCCTTTCGCCGCGCCCTCGCGCCACGACCGCCAGCTCGCCTTCTTACTACATAAACAGAAAGAGTTTAAAGACGCAGCGCTTAATGCTAAAAGAGAAGGTAATTATGTACAATTAAGGAAATACCGGTGTTTTACTTAACCTATGGCTTCATTAGACCGAGTTCGCGATAAAACGGACTTCGCCAAAGTAAAAGCTACGGTTTTATATAATGAAGTCGGTAGGGTTATAGAAAAATGAGATAAACTTTGCCCATTTTTTGTTAATATCCGATTAAGTAGAGGTTTCTCTTAATCCTTTTTTCTCACTTATGGAGGTAGTTCATCGGGGCCGTGGTATGACTCGCTTATCCAAGTTTAACTATATTTAATAAATATGATATTTCAGGTAATATAGCTCAGGCTAAAGAGTATTTACGTTCAGCGAAGGGTTTCGATTCTTTAATAGAGGCAGCGCGCGGGGGCCTCGTAGTAGATCTCCAGTCACTGCTGTTACCTCCTAAAGAGAAGAAACAAATCGAACAGACGTAAGTATATAAAAAAGGTTAAATGTTTCGACCCATGATGGCAACCTTTTATTGTTGAAAAGCTGCACTCTTAAAGTTTTTTTTATTCTTCTACCTCTTCACAAAATCACCTTCAGCGATATCATATCTTAAGAGGATTGTGATGAACACATCGTCTACACGATGCAGGCGTACTGTCCCGTCTACTTCGTCATCTGACAGCACAGCTACATATAGCTTTTTTTTTTTTGTTACGCGGGGGAATGCTTTTATTCACTTCGCCGCCCCTGCTGCGAGGGCAGCAGGGGCGTCTTCGTGCTGGGCTCCCGGCCTTGTAAAGAGGCCGGACTACCCGCTAAACCCCCGCGGTGTTCCTCCGTCTCCTTACCGGACCGTGGAGTCCATTATTAGTATATCCACGGCAGCTACATGTAGCTTAACCTATACAGTCGGACCTTGATAAGTCAGAGTCCAAGGGACTCTCTTACAGAGGTTTCTATTTAATCCGAGATTCTCGCATATAGAGGTGGCTCGACGGTACCATAGAATTACTCTCGCTTATAGCCGTTTCACGCTTTGACAGTATTTTTTGTTATTTTTTAATTCTACCTCCAAAAATCTCTTTCAGCTTCGATATAGTATCAAAAGAGGATTGTGATGAGTTAGTAGACCCCAGTGATGTGGACGTAGAGGACACAGACGTACTGTCCCGTCTGCAGCGTCAGCTGACGTCGCAGCTGCAGCTCTGTCTGCGCCACAAGGAGCACAGCCGCGCGCTCGGACATGTCGCGGACATGAACAGATTTGAACAATTAGCTAATACTGTTAAACAGGATTTAGATGTTGTTGTGGTCGCTAAAAGGTACTATAACAATAACGCTTTTTAATATTTGTCCCTATATATGCTTGAATCTTTAAAACTACTCAACGGATTTTGATGCGGTTTTAATAGATAGAGTGATTCATAAGGAAGGTTTTCATGTATAATACATTCACAATATAGTAGAGTAACACTGATAATTTAGAGGTTTTTAATATGATGTCGTAAATTAACACATTTTTAGCGCTTACATTGCAAATGTTGCTGTATTTAGTATCAGCATTATACCGATTTCCACCCGTGCGAAGCCGGGGCGGGTCACTAGTAGTATCATATAGATATTATGAGGAAATTTGGATCATTACATTCGACTAAATGGTCTGGATGATATTTTGTTGTAGAACATAGTGTGGATTTAGTTATGGGGCTATTTAAGTTTGTTTTTAATGCCACGCGTACGAGGTCGCGGGCGTCAGTTAGTGTTTCATACTATCGTACTGTTATAATTGCATAAGTTTATAAGGATGGATATTTGTTACTATATGTAATAGATCTCGATTAAATTCGTCCCAGATGTAAATATAGTCTGCAAGGACATATAGCTCACTTAATAAGTTTATTATTAACATTAAAAATGTCGCTCGGACGAAGTCTCGGGTAAAAAATAGTATTAAAATTAAACGATTTATTGAAATTTCCAGTTTAGGACAGGAGCCGCCAAAGTTCCACTACGAGAACAAAGTATTCTCGATAGTGCAATGCAATACGGACCTTAACGAGAACGAATTAGAGTTGACAATAGTGCGCGGCATCGCATACAACGTGCCCAACCCTAAAGAAATTGATACATACGTTAAATTCGAATTCCCTTATCCACAGGTAAGTTGATTTTTATAAATAGTAAAAAAATAAAATTAGGGATTCACGGATATAGTTATCTAATTTATGACAGCTTGTTAAAGTCGAAAATGGTTCTATAAATATATTAAATTATTATTATTTTGTTTCGTAATTTTTGTACTAGATGGCGCTGTGCGACGTACGTACGCACTATTGTTTTGTTGTTCCGTTTTAATGTGCTTTCGACCAAACTCGGAATTACCCAATTTTTTTTTATCCCCGCCGTTGTCATTCGTGAAGCTGCACAAAACACACTAGTCAATAAGTGTTATTTAGTACCTCTTTGTGTATACAAAGAGAGCAGAAGCTATAGCTACAAGTGTATACTTAAGGGCTAGTCCACTAAGAACCTAATATACACTTAGAGCAAGTTGCTCTACGTGTATATTACTTTATAATTATTCGATAACTACAAATATACATACATTTCAACGCTGGTACAGGAAGCTCCAGTGTCAGACCGTACTGCAATAGTGAAGGACACGAACAGTCCGCAGTACGATGCGACCTTCACACTACAGATGCAGCGCAGTAGACAATGTCTGCGTGTCTTCAAACGACATTCAATCAAATTCGAAGTCTATTCTAGAGGGTGAGTATCTATGTAAAACTGCTTGAATTAAATAATGTGTAAAATTGCGTAGTTTAATGTATTAATTTTTTTCTTGGTGTAAAACATATCTGTACACTAGTTTTTGTTTCATTTTTATTGTAAATATGGGTGTGTCTAATTTGTTGATTTTGTGCTCTTTGTTTGGGTCGAAAATAACTTTTAATGGGTCTTTTATTTCACTAAATGGAATTCCATGCATTTTTATTCGATTCCGTTTGCTCACTGACTTGCAGCTGTATTCTTTACGTGTATACTTCACATACCTATAGCTATATTTACCTGTCCCCTAGCTTTATTCTGTATATATTAGCTGTATCATACACCTCACTCTAGTTGTATACATTCCTTTCTCCACCTGTATTCTTCACCTAACTCTGGCTGTATACATCACTTTCCTGTAACTTTATTCACTTCACTCCAGCTGTATAATCATTTTCATCCAATTTTATTCTTCACTTCACTCCATCTGTATACATTACGTTCATCCAGGTGTATTTTTCACCTTACTCCAGCTGTATTTCCCCTTGCTTGTGGTCCTCGCATGTAATTAGAGTGGTGTAGTTAGCGTGCGCGTGCGGGGTGGGCGATGTGCAGATGTGACGCGGTGTGGTGTTGCAGCGGCTGGTTCAGCCGGGACGCGCTGCTCGCCACCGCTGCGGTCAAGCTCGCACCACTCGAGACGCAGGTCACACTGAACGAAGCTTATACGGTGAGTATTTACTTGAATATTCGTTCATTCATTCAGTTCGTTCATTCGTTGGGATCTTAAATGAGGAAAGAAATTCACTTGATTGTATATACAATCTATTTAGATGTGACAAGAGGTAGTATTGCTGTCACCTTTCTCATTTAAATGTGCAAATGATAAGTATTTTATTAAAAACTCAAACGTTTTCAACAATCGCATTGTATCTTAATGAAAAAAAGCCAAATTCTGTACTATTAGTTGATGATATCTAGATTTATTTATTCGAAATCTTCATTTTAAAGTTGTATAATATCTTTGTAACATTTTAAGTCTGTTATTCCTCACTTGACACAATTGATTTACATTTTTATTTAAGGTAATGTATATTAAATAAAGGCCATTATCAAATCATTTTATCGTATACCAGCTGATGGACGGTCGTCGGCCCGCGGGTGGTTCCCTGGAGGTGAAGCTGCGCGTGCGCACGCCGCTGCTGCAGCAGCAGATGGACAAGAGCACGCATCGTTGGCTCGTCATTGACAGCTAGACATAGAGCTAAATAACTATAGCTTCCTGTATACAATATTTTGTATACACTCTAAACGTATCTTTCTCCTTCTGCACGTCCCCTCCCTAAAGACAGAAATGTTACTATAGATTACTGTATACACTCTATATGCACCCTCCTATTTCTATACGTCCCCTCCCCTGTCCAAAGGTATGCTATAGATGTAGCTATACCTTACTGTATACAAATGTCCCCAGCTCTTTCTATACGTCCCCTCCCCTGTACAAAGGTATACTATAGATGTAACTATAGCCTACTGTATACAAATGTCCCCAACTCTTTCTATACGTCCCCTCCTTTGTCCAAAGTGGTTTTAGATGTTATCAAATGTCTTGTCGACTCAGAAAATGGTAATCGTAACTACATAGAACACGATGTTTGGGAGTAAAGGGATGTAGGAGAGGGTATTGCGAAGCAAGTAGTGTTTGAGCCGACAAGATATTTCAAAGAGTCTATACCTATTCATTTGTGGCAGATATCTATAGGCAACGACCACTTCGCTATTTTGGCGAATGTCGTGTTTACTTTGGCTATCGTTTCAGTAGACAAAATAGCTCTTTTGCCAAGTTTTAATATGTAAACAATTTAACTTGTAGCAGATTGATGCCTGTTTGATCACTTCGCTATTTTGGCGAAATTATTGTCTACGTTGACTATCGCTTAAGTAGTTAAAACAGCTTCTTTGCTACCTACAAAAAACATTTAATAGCTTAGCTAAGTTAGGAACAATACCAATTTATAGTGAGACAAGCTTGTTTGTCAAATATTTTTGTCACTTTTAAAAACTGCTATAAAAATCGTAATCTCTTAAAATACATTTAAGTTATATTTAAAGATACTTCTAAAATCAACTGTAAAGGTTAACTAATATTGATAAATTTTTTATGTTAATATTTTACGGCTATAAAATCAAAATCATCACAATAATTTAGGCTTTATTTTTTTGTTAAGTAGCGTAGTTGTGGGTTTATTATAAAAATATTCCGTAAGAAAGTACATAAAGGTATAAAATGAACTATTATAATGGCTATGGGAATCTATAATTTTTATATCTATCAGTTATGTATATAAAAATGTGTTTCGTGTTGTTTATGTAATAATATTGTTTCATCAAAGTGCCTCAATTTATTATATCTATTGGCTTTGTAATTATTGTAGATAATGTATAAATCAATGTGAAATATAATAAATGTTATTTTTAAAAATATTTCTTTTATTTTTCCTTTTGATGTTATTTTATATTCAATTTTAAAGTTACACTTATTATTGTCTATGCATTTTATGACAAATATAAAGGAGTCGGAGGATATAATAGTGGTAGAGGCCGCTTCAACATCTTCGCACGAATTGTCTCGCCCCCTGACTTACCACACACACAGAAGACACGCGGCAAATGGAAGCTATTCCGTGTTACGTCTGATGAGTGTGGTGCTGGAGGCATAATTTTAATACACTTTCCCTTCCTATCCTTTCCTTATAAGGAAATTGTGGGAAGTGGATATGACGGGGGAGGGGACGTATAGGAAGAGGAATTATCCTCTTGTTGTCCGTCTCTTCCGTAGATTAAGGGTAGGCAGCGCATCTGCAATTGCAGATGTCTTTGGGCAGCGGTCGCTTCGCTATTTCAGTGAACCCAGCTGGCCGCTTGCTCGTTTGCCACTTTATAATATAAAAAAAAATCTAGGGGGCGCCACTATCTTTTTATTGCATAACTATTTGTGTAAGCAAATAAAATATTTTGCTTGGTTATGCTAGACATTAAAATATAGGTTAGTCACGTCTAAAAATCGTGGAAAATTATGTAGCTAAACTCAACCGGTTTTATCCTGTAGAAGATCGTGATTTCATAATTTATCCGCTAGGTGGCGGTAATTACTGTTCATGTGACATGTAAATATTTTCGCCAGTTTCGACAATATCGTGGAAAATTTATTACAAGCTGCATAAGTTTGACAAACTAGAATTTATTGGTTCAACACAATTATCGGATCCGGTATAATGATGAGCGAATCACGATATTCATAATGATCATTTATATTTGATAGTGTGATGTGATGTTAGATATTTCTAATTTATAAACTAAACATTTCGAATAATCGATTATCACTGTTGTGTGAATTAATCTTTATTTAAAGTTAAATGTGGATTTAATCAATTTATTAAACTAGAAAAAATACAATGTAGTTAGAAAAGAATATAAACGAGATCTTTATTATATGGATTTATGAATTATTGGTGACGGTGGTTAAATTAAAAATCGAATTAACAAAAACAAAAAACAAAAATTACATATGGCCCATGAGGGGATCGAACCCGCGACCTTCGCGTTATTAGCACGACGCTCTAACCAACTGAGCTAATGGGCCGGTTCTAACGTCAGCTAAAAACATTGAACGGCCAGTTCATAATTAAAGATTAAACGAACTTGCCTATAACTCTGCGGCTTTATTAAACCGAGTTCGCGCAAAAAACGATCTTACAGCCAAACAAAATCACCGTTTTTCTCGCGAACTCGGCCTAACGAAGCCATAAGGTAAAAGACACAATCCAATAAGACTTTAAATTCGACACAACAAAATGACTATTGAAATCTCAAAGACATTAACAATTCTCTGAGATTGAAGTTAACTCGATTCTGTATCTGTAAAGTGCTGCATAGTAATTAAGGAGAATAAATGCAGTTATTCGTTCAAAATTAAATACAAAAAGATAATTCAACCCGTAATCGACGATGAAAATACTAATAAAACGTCTGTGTGGCGTGAGAAAATTCCCGCCATTATCGGTCAAAGTGTATTTTTTTTCGTGTCATGACAACGAAGGCAAAAGCACGCGTCGTGCGGCTCGCGTGAGTGAACCCAATCAGTGCGTGGATCAAATGTAATCATTCGCTTTATTTACGTTATTCTTAGTAATATATTATAATAACAGAACATGATACTCAAATGATACAATTTAACGTAAGACAATATCCGTCAATAAGTTTATAATATTTTTAAAAGTAAAATGTCAATTTTAACAGTGTTAGAGCTCGCTTTAACATCGTCGCACGACTTGGCCAGCTCGCCCGGTGCAATACCACGACCACATAGACCACGACCAGCGGTTGCTTCGCTTTTTCAGCGAATCTAGGTGGTCGCTAGCTCGTTTGGCACCTTGCAATATAAAATAAGTTTTTTTTTTCTATCAAACAACTACATTGTCGAATGCTCACATGTTACGTGACCACATTCACGTGTCAGTCCTCACGTGTTTTAATATTTTGCGATCTGGCGGTAGGTTCTCTCTCCATAAGTCACGTGACCTATGACGCACTTTGAAAACGCCTGGTCTGGACTTTACTGGAATATTCAAATAGGGATTGATATTAAAACATACAATAATATCTATACTAATATTATAAAGAGAGAAACTTTGTATTGAAATAACTCAAGAACCACTGGGCCGATTTCAAAAATTCTTTCACCATTACAAAGCTACATCACCCCGAGTAACATAGGCTATATTATTTAATTGCACGCGGACGAAGTTGCGAGCAACAGCTAGTGTGATATAAAATTAATTTGTATGCCCGCCAGAGCATAAATCCCCGAAGCGATGACAGAACAATGCAAGTGAACTTGGCAAGGTTTTGTATGCAAAACAGTAACCGGTAATAACCTGTTTTTTGTCGGCAAGCCGCAACCGACACGCCCTCTCCTGCCGTGCTTCATTACGTAAACGTATTTTGTAATTGTTATATTACTGCTAATTCAATAACCCTATGGATTCATTAGACCGAGTTCGCGATAAAAATTGAGATCTTGCTTCGGCGGCGTAAACAGGTATAATGGTATAGCATAAAAGTAAAGCTTTTTAATTTAAGTAATTCATTCTACAGAACAGAGATGGCGTTACTTTCTGTGGATGTACAACACAAAGCTTTGTTAGAAACTCGACTTGTATTATAATAAATATTTTCTCTAAAACTAATAAGATTGTATTGAGCTGTACATTTGTCACCTTCGACCGATTATGCTGACCGTTTAAAACCTAAAGAATTTCCTTTGTTATGATTGTTTAGTGAACAGAAACGATTATATTTATTATATTTATAAGCAACAGTTATTTAATAAAATACGAACTTAATAATAGTTGCAAAATATAAATATCGTAGTATTTCGCATTGTATTGTTGCGGCTCAGCTCAGCAGCAAGGGCGGGTAAAGGCCATGACGTCACGGGCGCGGCGCTAGGGTCGCGGTCACGCCCAAGGTCACGCTTAAGGTCACCGCATGTACATTTAAACCAAATAAAAGGATGTTAAATGATATTTAGCGATTTTCAATTAATCAGTTTTAAAGAATTTAGTTTAATATGGGTTTCCACAATTCTGCTACACTAGGTTACGAGCGAAATTATCATCTATTGTTATTTTTTTTAATTATCTATTTTTACATGGCCTTTATATTTGAAAGTGTCTATTGTTATTTTTGCTCAAAATTTTTTTCCGCTTCGTAAAAGGCGGCGAGCGTGTTTGGAAGTTGAATAAAACCCCCGGAGGATTCGTTCTACGTCATCGCTCGCTGGGCCCGGCTCTGCGTCCACGTATTTTTATATGTGTGGTATCATCGCATATTCCAAGTTTTTTTTATATTTTAACGTTGTTATTATCATTACTGAGTTTTTATATACAGTGAAATAAGTAGTAAACAAGAAATCTCCATAAGTGAGAGTCATTCTATGGTCCCTTCGCGCTACCTCCATATGCAAGAAACTCGGAATAGAGAGAAACCACTATAAGTGAGACAAATATCGTGGCATCTTCGCATCCAGGTTCGACTGTATCGCCTTTTTTACGTAGGTCATAATTTCTATATACTTTTGAAGTACGTCACAGACTTTATACCAAGGTACTTATAGATATTTAATAAATTTGAAAATTTGTTCTTCAATAGTTATGTTGGTAGGGGATTCATTCAGGTTGGGACGTAAACACGACCCTGTGCCGGGGTATGAATCGATACAGCCTCGCTAATGTCAAGTTGAAGGGGCAAGGGGAAGGCCGGAGGATGAAGGGGGAGGGCGCTGCTGACGTCATACGCCCACGCGACGAGGTGGCACCCCCTCGCGTTGGCTCCCGGTACCAACGCCCAGTTTCATTACCTTTATATCTCTAATGCAAAGATTACAACGGTTATGGACAATAAAATATTATTTATAAGAATTTGTATTTAAGAAAATATTTCTTAAACACAGGGCGCACTTAAAAACCGCCTATCGGATAAATAATTGTTTAGCTATCTTTGTTGTTCAGAAATCTGATATTTTTAAGTTACGTAAGGGAGACGATGAATGGATACTTGGGAAGTATTAAACGGGGATACAGACTTCAAAGAATATAGGGAAAGGACTTGCTTTTATCACAAAGCCTATGTTTGCTAGATGTATAATTCATGATTCAAGAAATTTATTAATGGAATCTGATGAAAAAGTTCTTCACGTTGAGTTTATTAGTTTGTAGAATTGTGAACAAATTGAAATGTTGAGATAATTAACAAGTCTAAATAAAACAAATAATCTGTAGTACTTACTTTAAGGACTCCGTTTGTCACCCTACAGTTTCATTAGACCAAGTTCGTGATATAGGTAAACGGAGATTTTGATTTTGCGTAAAACCGTTTTTTGCGTGACATCGGTCTAATGAAGCCGTGGGTAAGAGCTTTTCACTTAATTACAAAATATAATAAAAACTGTAGCCTTGAAAACTTTTCCTCTTTATATTTGCCCGTTGTATTTGTTTTTTTTTTGTATATGTGACATTCGTCCAATAGATGTCGCCGTGCATTTTTGAACAAATAAAATCGCGATGTCTAAATGCGTCTTGCGTTAGTCACGTTCGGTGAGAATTTAAATGTCGTCACTCTGGTTTCCCTTCAAAACGTATAAATTTTTCGCCTTTTACTAAAGATTTCCGTGGAGGGGAACACTCAAATGAGTCTTTAATATTTTTGTATAGCTCTGCTTCGGCAGAGTGATAATTATTGTAGAAACTCACTATTAAGTAGGTCGGGTTTCTTAGGGCCCGAACCCGGCATTGCAGGGTCACTACAAGATATATCGACAGTTACATTGTTTACTAGAAGTCTAGTAACTTCCTAGGTTGTAGGTAGATATCGGTGCCTAAAATAGATTTTATAGTTATTTTTTATATTTACAACCTAAAGAGCGTTGGTATGATGTCAACACTCGTCCTAAAGACTTAAAATATAATTTAAATTTGTTTTGTATGCGCTCTCAAGAATCACGAAGTATAATCATTAAAATCTTTTTTCTCCGAAAAAGTAATTCCCTTCTATATTGTATTACGTAATTCATAAGCTTTTTACCTTTTTACTGCGAAAGAAAGCAGAGATTAATATTTCTTCTATAATTTAAAGTTCTTGGACCTTGTTGACGGAGCCCCTAGTTTAATATTTAAATGAAATAAATCAAAAGCGTTATGCGACAGAAGTATTCGTGCTCAATTAATTTGAGGTAAACTACACTCTAAAATTCAACTTGAATAATATTTTAAAGAAAAACAAACACGATTAAAATAACAACATGTTTCGTCAGTGCAAACGATTCAACGATAGCTTGTTATTTGTACCACACTCCATTCGCTGTGGGGTTCTACATCGATCGCGTCAGGCATGAATGGGGCGCTGACGTCAAGCGCGGGCGAGTCGGCGCACTAGCGACGTAGGGGAGGCAGCTGGTGGCAGTGGCAGGAGGCAGGTGATAGGGGTGGCAGCAGGCCTTGAACTTGCATCGATCCTGAACGCTCTTGCACTTGAATTGCAGCCACCCGGATCAAGTTCACGAATAGATACGAGCATACGCTATGAAATAAATGGTTTATGTTTAATTTACAGGATTTAATTCTATTCGCTGTAGTTACAATAGATAGATACTATAGATTGCTCTAACTTTATTAAGATGTTCGAACTTTTATTTGTCGCTTTGTGACCGCTTATTTTTTTTATTATGTACAAACTAGCGCTTTTTTTGTTCCGTTTTCACGTACATTTGAGTAATTAATTATGATTAGGTAAACCGTGGAGTCGTAGACAAACTATTTTTGTGTAAACATTGGAAAATCACCGGAACGCCAGCACATCCACATGGATTATGACTATGACACATTGTGTGTATCATAAATTAATGGTGATTATTCGGGTGTAGATCTTTGTACAGTCATTTATTATATTTGCTATAATTAGTTAGATATTTTTAAAACATTTCGCATTATTGTATTCAGGCATATTGTATTTAATAATAAAAAAAAGTGTCACTTACGATCAATAGATGTCGCTTCATTTTTTTTACAAAATTCGAATCGCGGTTTAGATATTCTATTGATGTTGACCATGTCCTTTGCGTACGAAATTTACGTCACTCTGGTTTCCCTTCAAAACGTATAAATCTTTCGCCTTTTACTAAAGATTTCCGTGGAGGGGAACACTCAAATGAGTCTTTAATATTTTTGTATAGCTCAGCTTCGGCGGAGCAATCATTTAGAAAAATAGTAATAGAAGTGTTCGGTTTTACGAGTAGCATCAGGAAACGCAATCAGCGTTATAGAATAGCAAATAACTTAATTTACTGCAGTGTTTATAGCTATAAATGAGTGTTTGTTTATTGTTTGATATTTTCATAGGATGGTAATCTGTTTTGCCTCTAGCTTATCAAATGATTAAAAAAAAGATTGTCTTTAAAAGCATCTAATTTCGAGACGTTCGAAAGACAACGGCAAAGAACGCGTTACTACAGTGCCAAGTGTGTCAGCTTGTCATCACACGTCACGGCGTCTGACGCCGCGTCACATCACGCCGCCGTTAGCGGCTGACGTGTCGCGCGGGACGTCACGTGACGTGAACACGATTTAAGACACGTCAAACGACATCGTGCTACGGTGCTAGTGACAGTATTTGTTTTAAGAAAGCGAATTAGTTAACCTCAAAAGTAACAACTTTTATCAAGTTATAATTCTGCTTTCAAAGCGAGTATAAATCGAATATTGTTGTTTACCTTTTAATTATAAATGTGACATTTATAGGAGCATTTGAATGACGGAGAATGCAACATTGTTGCGCCATTTTAAGCTGGATTATGATTAGATAAGGACTGTTTATTATTACAGTTCTTATGAGATTCGGAAACACGCATCTGGTGCATGAAAATATTTGACATTCAAACGATGGAATTCCATTGCCAAAAAACATTTCGTTTTAAACATAACACTATGAAGGTTTCAACAATATTTTTTTCCCCTTCGGCAAAAACAAATGAACGCAAGTGTCTTGTCTGTCGAAGTTAACACGAGCGTGTGTCAAAAGGTGGAAGGTTCGTAAAAAGATCAATACAAGCGTAAGCTTTTGCGAATCTACCTATTAATGTCTATGATTTGCGCAATATAACTTCATAATAGATCTTCGTACAAAGGTACGCGTAACCGACATGAAATTGAATTACGTAATGTCGCAGATTTCCATAGCTAATAAGCCTTGTACGCTCCAGGATAGTATTTAAGTCGAGTAGCGAGTAATTTAATAACTAAACGTGTCCGAACAGAAACATTTTAGTAGAGTAGATTAGTAAATCCTTTGTTCCACAACGCGGCTGTGCGGGGCAGAAAGTTCCGCGAAATCCGCACGGTTGTGGATTGCCAGCCATTCAGGTGGTGTGGATAGAAGCCGGTGATCTGTCGTGTCGTTCGATGACGAAACTCGGCGGCAGGAATCGTTCCAAACAATTCTTAGGAGCACTCCCCGTGGTATATCCGATAGAAAATGCAGAGGGAACTGACGTCCCTCCGCAATGCTAAAGGATCGAGCCGATCGGTAAGAGCTCGGTCGGTCGTTGACGATTCGAGTCGCTCTCCGTTGTATGCGGTCAAATGGAAGAAGCTGGTATTGGGGTGCTCCCGCCCAGAGAAGCGAGTAGTATTCCATGTGGGACCGAACTTGCACTTTATACAGTTGAAGGCGGTGGCCCGGTTGGAAGTACTGCTTCGCGCGACTGAGCACACCCAGCTTTTTAGAGGCCAGCCTTGTCTTTGCGAAACTGAACGTCACTCGATGAATAATCCTAAATAGCTATTGTCTTTACATAATTAACTGGAGTACATTGTAGTCATATCATATCCACTATATCTTATCTTGTTGATGGTTAGAACTCACAATATTCTTTATCAACTCAAATTCAAGTCTTTTCAACATTGCAATAAACAATTATCAAATTATAAAAATAGTTTTGTTAAAGTCTACCGATTTTCTTACTCATCGAATATTGTTTGAATAATAATCACAGATAATATAATATTATACTAGTAATAATTATATCAAGCTTGTAAAATATGATCCTAAAAAGGCCTTTTAGTAATAATAGGAAAAAATACGCGCTGGTTGTGGAGTTGCGTAAAAAGGAGCCCATATACAAATAACTAACAATATTTTTTTTAACCTTTTCCTTGATTTTTAAACTAATATTTCGCCATTTAGATGTAAAGTCGTTAAGTTGTTCTTAGTGACCATTGACTCTAAGTGGGAAATTAACTATATCTATACTAATATTACATAGACAGATACTTTGTGTCTTTTAATTTGTGTATATATTGAAATAACTCAAGAACTACTTGTCCGATTTTAAAAATTCTTGCACCATTAGAAAGCTACATTATCCCCGAGTAACATAGGCTATTATTTAATTCGACGCGGACAAAGTCGCGTACAGCAGCTAGTTTTTTGATAATTTATTGCTTACAATCTGTAAACAAAGCGAGCTTTATAAACGTGCGCGAGGTGCGTCACGTACGCCCTTCTGTAATTACGAGGGCCTCATTAAGTTAACGACTGACTTAATATTATTTATCATCGGTATGTTAAATTAATATTGAAATGAATACACATATATTTCAAGTGAAAAGATAAATTGCGGGATTTTAAATAACAATGCGAAACTTTCCATTCTGAAGCTACGAGTATTTTCCTATTGATTACTTTCGATAAATTTATTTGCGTCATTTATTTAGTTACCAATATTTGTTATTAATGATTAAAAAAAATAAGATTACAACTTATCTTACGTAAATTTCTTCACGAGAATATCTCGAACATATAACTTGTAAATTGTTATTTGTTATTTGTGCCTACTCTTAATATACTTGTACACGTTGAAGGTAATTCAAGCATTTATTGTGAAGAGTTAATCACAAGTTTGACGTATGTGATGCTCATCGATATGATCCGCGTGCTATCGTTAATAACAGCTCTGTGTTATCACGCTTATCACGGTTATCATCCTATCACTCTTATCACGGTCCGATCGCCGCATTGCGCGCCGGGAGGTGCACGCACAGCGCGCGTGATGGAACTTTTTTGATTGAATATGACCCTGCTTTTATTATTAGTTCGTTTTATTTAAGATGTTAATATCTTTATTATTTTGTTGTTGTAATTAGCTTTCATTTATATTATAAACTAGCTGTTGATCGGGACTTCGTCCGCGTAGAATTGAAAATTACATCCTATGTTACTCGGGGATAATGTAGCTTTTTAACGGTGAATTTTTGAAATCGGTCCAGTAGTTCTTGAGTTATTTCAATACAAACAAAAATACAAAATTTCTCTCTTTATAATATTAGTATAGATAAATATTTAATTGTAATAAAAGATATTATTTTTATATTGTCTAGCCTTTACGAAACCTTTAGGTAGATTATGATGTATACCTCTAGGGTATTTAAAGGGTCACAAAAAGGATCGTGCTCTAAAATATAACAAATTACACTAAGAAAAAAATATTAAGCTCTTCCATCTCAATTTCTATGGCCCGCCGATGCATAGAATTTTAAAAAATATATTTCAATTTATATTAACACTAGCCGTTGTGCGGGACTTCGTCCGCGTGGAAATAAATAATATAGCCTATGTTACTCAGGGATAATGTAGCTTTATAACGGTGAAAGAATTTTTTAAATCGGCTCAGTCGTTTTTGAGTTATTTCAATACAAACAAAAATACAAAATTTCTCTCGTTATAATATTAATATAGATTTTTAAAATATATATTTTTTTATGTCACATGTATATCTCTTTATTTATCTTTATCCACGATAGATAAAGTCACACCCAGTGTTAAGAAATATTTTTGCTAAAACCGGTGTTTTTATATAAAATATTGATAAATATTATTACGTCGTGCAGATGGGTGCGTCCCACATTCATTCAGACCTTGTATGTTATCATATAATCCGACGAATATACCAACACGAACTGAACATAATTCTGAACATAATTTTAATAATCAATTACTTTAAAGTACATACTTAGTTACATATATAGCGTAGATTCGTATACTGAGGATCTATGTAAGGCGATATCGGTGGCGTCAGTTCGTGAGGTCGTGATGTGACCTCTGGAATGTCTCCGTGTGAGAAACCGTTAACGAAAAAGGAAGTTATTTACATTATTCAAATAACTCAATTATGTTAGTTGTGGAAAACGGAAATGGAAAAAATCAATAATAGATTCGCACATCTATACTAATATTATAAAGAGAGAAACTTTGTATTTTTGAATTTTTGTTTGTGTTGAAATAACTCAAGAACTACTGGACCGATTTCAAAAATTCTTTCACCATTAGAAAGCTACATTATCCCCGAGTAACATAGGCTATATTATTTAATTCCACGCGGACGAAGTCGCGCACAACAGCTAGTGTTTAAATAACTGTGAAAACTTGAGCTTGTAGAAAGCAGATTTAAGATTTATATTTTTTTATTATTAAGAAGCAGGCACGTTAAAAGGTCACATGCGATTAATGATTTATGATATCAGCAATTATAGTTTATGTTAAAACGCAGGACCGTATTTAGACGTGTAGTGTATTGGCTATGGTCTGTGTTGTCTCTGGGTGTCTCGAGCTACGCGCCATTCAGGCCATAAAATCTCAAAAAAAAAAAAAAAAGCTACGCGCCATGTTGACAGTCGTGACAGACGCCATGCCGTCGAGCGGTGCGCGTGTTGGGTACCATTATAGACATGGTGTAGTGATGATTGAGCCATAATATACCCCTAGGAACGTTACGTATTTAAAATGATTTATTTTAAAGGTCACCACAAAAGAGCAAAGAGCTGAGCGCGAGCTGTACGGCCATTTTCCACGTTCACACGATACTGCATAATTGTGTCCCACCAACAAAGAAAAATGAGATGTGTCAAAAAGAGCCGAAATGTTCTAGAGAGTCGAGCTATGTCAAATGAGACAGCTGCGTTATGCCGTTGGGCTCGCTTAACTCAGCTCTTTGTTGGGACGCAAGCACAATTGAGGCCGTTCAGCTCACCATCACCTGATTACTCGCTGATTACTCTTGTGGGGTGAAAAGCTAAAAAACCATTTATTTATTTTAAGAGTTAATTAAATTATTACAAGTACATCCCTGTGGCCACTAGCGTAGTATCAAGAGTGACCACTTGTGGCGTAATCATCACAGTTGGCGGGTCGTGACACCAGATAGCGCGCCGGTGCGAGCCGGTTACACTCCGCAATACGCTTCAAAACATTGCCATTTCTGCGTTTGCATATAATACATCAAAACAAACATTTTTAAGTAATTTTCTAAAGCTGGGATAACGGATTAAGGGTTAAAAGGCATCTTAAACCGCTATCTAAAGGAGTAAACTAGATATTTAGGCGCCTTTCTTTTGCATAAGCCGATGATTTGAATACCAGACTTATTACAGTAGGGTACATTATTAGTGTCGTGGACTCTAAACAGTGCCCACGACCCCGCCGTAATACGTTTGAGGGCCGTCAGGTTTTAGTGGGTATTACGGTCACCTTCTGTGGCCGGCGAGTCCCACACTCTCTACGCCATTGCACGCCCGGCGTAGAGGTGCCTAAATGCATTTCCTGACGTTTTAAAAAAAAAAAAGGGTACATTATTAGGGAAAAAAGTGGGCTTTATCCTTTTTCTCCGTTTAATTGTGAGGGCTTTGCTATTTAAACACAGGTCCAAATATAAACGTAATTCAATCCTGTTTCAATTTTTTTTTGTATTTAACAAAATTGTAACTATAAGTGAGTCAAATCTGCGCAAAATGTAAAAGAAATCATGTATAATACAGTCGAACCTGGCGAGAGTTCTGATATTTGTCTCGCTTATGGAGGTTTCTCGTTTATCCGGGTTTGACTGTACCTGCAATTTTATTTGCTAAATATGATAACATACTGTGAACTTAATTTATGATAACAGTTGTTAAGATATGAGAATAATTAAGGTCAAAAGTTTAACACTTTTGTATGCCAACAACTAAAAATGAGAAATGAGACGCAATTAATTTTAACTACTTACTAATTATGTATTAATGGTAAATTAAATATTTAACAAATTAATCTGTAATTAATTGTAAATTAAAATATAACTATAATTAAAATATCTCTTATCGAGACTATATGTTAATGGAATTAAAAAAAATACCAATTGAACAATTAGCTAAACGTTAAATTCCGCCCAACCCTATATTTAGGTCTTTATAATGTTTGGGACTTAAAAAAAAATTAAAATATAAAAAAAGACGACAAAAAAATTCGTGGCCCATGAGGGGATCGAACCCGCGACCTTCGCGTTATTAGCACGACGCTCTAACCAACTGAGCTAATGGGCCGATGTGATGCGTGTAGAAAATTTCAAATAATAAGTTTTTTTGAGATAGCTAAAGTCTTCAAATTAGGGTTGTCAGCTTGGTTGAATATAAAATCTTTCACTATACCTATAAAAATGAGGGAACTGAATAAATGAAGTCAAGCGATATTTCATATTTATATTAGGTTTGTTTATTTTAATATCATGAGACGATACTCGTGTCCGGTGCGAGGTTATCATCTTTAATATGGCATTTATTTTTGCAACAGTTAAAATTTAATTGGTTGCGTATAATAAGGTCAGGCCACGCTGTTCCTGTCTACGTTACGATTTATCTTGTTAATTTTTGTTTGTTTTTATAAAAATATCAATACAATTAAAGGTGATATGCTTTTTATTTATAAAGAAAGTTCTAGATTTTTTTATACAACGCTATAGCGATGCGAGTTGGTAGGTCAAGAAAATTACTCTGTTTTCGTGGAGCACACGAGACCTTAGTTTTTCTGCTCTAAGCTGAGATTACCTACAATATTCAGATAAGAATGTTTCTGTTGTCTGGCAACATCGATCGAAACAATTTCTAAACCTGGGATTAGAAATTGTCTGTCAGTCGGTCTGCCCACTTCGTGGAAGAAACGGAGATTTTGCTTGGCGTAAGGGCGTCTTTTGCGTGACATTGGTATAATGAAGCCCAAGGATTATAGGTTCGTATATAGGCTCTAAAAGCCTATTTGTAAGTTCTAAGTACCAGGGTCTCAGAACCGGTTAGGTGGTCCGAAGCAAACAGCATGTCATTTAATAATTAGTCGTTTAAATAAATAGTCTAAGATCAGTGTTGAAATACTCAAGAATTATCACTTACGCAAGTACACTGCAATATGCAACTAAGTAAGCAAGTTCTCGTGCATTCTACTTACTTGTGGAGTTCTAATCGAGTTTACTTACTCTATTTCTACGGATTTTACACACTTATAGTTGCGTAATATCAAGCGACCCATAGGTCATAGTAAAATAAACTAAATATAGTCGTTTGAAATTATACGGCAATTTGTTTTGGATTGCTGGTCAATAGGATGTCGATTTCTGTTTCTAAGGTAGTTATATTTTGTATCTCTTGTAACTACTTACATTTTTAACACAGTGTAATTATTTTGTGCATTGTTGGTGCTCATCCGAAGCTTTTATTCAGAAGTAGAGCCTCTACAACTAAAAATGTCTACATAATGACGTCCGCCATTTCGTTTCTCTCCGTCTCTTACGGTGAAGGATAACATCGTGATGCAACCTGCAAATATCGGCGAAGAAATTCAAAGATATGTGTGAAGTCACGTAAAATACGCGCTAGTCGTGGAGTTGCGGAAAATGGAACCCATCATGGGTCTAACATTACATTACAAGTCATTTCTCTCAACGTAACTACGTACATTTCATCAGTAATGGAATTTTCCGATGATTTAACTCAAAATTTACATTAAAATCGAGCACAATTAATTAAAAAACAAACAGTGCCGTGACCCCGCTGGCGCAGACAACTTATCTCGTATTGACATTCGCCAATCTGCCGTGCCAGGAGGCATTTGCGTAAGTACCAATCAACTAATCTACTAACCAGTGTAACAAGACCTATCAGTTTACTTACGATTGATATTAAATTGTTATCATACAGGTCTTTAAATATTTGTGTCGTTATCACCAGACGAGTCAACATTGTGGCTATGCAGTGCATAAGCCGTCAGTCGGCGACGGAACGTCGTCGACTCCAGACCTACTTAGGGGGGTTTATAGGTTTGAATTAATTAATATTTGTTTTAAAACAAAATATAGGAATTATGCTATTGAGACGATTCTAATCTCAAAAAAAACTTTTTTCTAATAAGAATGATAGCCTCGATATGAAAAGGGGCAATCCTATAAATACTTGGGATTTGCAACAACTACGTACGTTTTATATATTTACAGAATAATAAAAAAGGATCACGATATCAAACCTGATAATATTGATAAAATATATATCCTATAATATTGATAGTTTCACAATATTATTTGCGTCTTAACAAATACGTCAATATCATTTTATTTTTGTATCTCCGTGAACATTATAAAGAAACAAATGAAAAACAGTTTATTAAAATTATATTTACACTATTCGATGTGAGTTTGTTAACAATTAAAATAGATAAAAATATTTCGTCATATTATATTACACAGTTGCTCTATGCCCAGTAAAATGGATTGAATGTTTTTGATGGTTGTGGAATATTTTTATTTTACCTAAACGTATAATTTTATTCTGTTATGTTTATGCAATTATTGTAAAGAAATGTTATGTTTGTTAGAATTATGTACAATTTGACGATTTAAACGGAAAAAGTTCATTGCAATTTTGAATAGAGAATGTTGTCCCTGTTCGCCCTACTGTAACTATGCTATGAAGATATCACCGTGAGAATTTATTCTATTCCTTAACGTACATTGTAATAATATTATGATGTTACGTGTTATCAGTTGTTGAGTGTTACAAATCCGTCAAGCAACCCTACTTACAAAGATAATGGCACAAAACAATAAAAATGTTCACGTCGTAAATGTGTGAATAGTATGTTATCCAACATGGCCGCCTGTATCTGAGCAAAACAAAGCCACGCGGGCTGCGCGTGGTCGTCGCGCGACTCGCTTTATAAATAGAACTCAACGTGCTAAAATCCACAACCAGTTGAGCTTGGCACACCGCGCCCCCTGCCGCTTCTACTATGATACACGATAGCGAGGGGAGCGTAAAGAGTAACGGAGGTCAAGGTGAGTTGGCTGTTAGCGTTGAAACAGCGCCTCGCCTCCGTCCGTGCTGAGGACCACGCCCTGCTGGTCTTACGTCTGGTGTTCCAAATTTGAAATAGTTGGCGATCGGTCGTTTGGACGAGGAACGAACTCTATGAATTAGGTCTGGGAACAAATTTTGTTTCATCGATAACCTTTTAGTTTGCGATAATAGGATAGTTGGAATAGCTTTCTTTATTTCTTTAGAAAAATAACTATTTACCCGAGCACCATTCGATGCCATGTAGAATTGTCGAAAAATCTTTATTTTCTTTGTTACCACAATTGAAATTTTCTCCTTTATGATTTCCCGTGTGCTTTAGTTGCGATGTAGAGGAAGTTGTCAGGTTTTACCTTATATCAAAGGCTAATGCAATAAAGATTGAATAAATGAATACATAATTAACCGTCTCCTTAGAAATTAAGGTCATTCTTTGAACAGAAATTAAAATGTTTAAGTAGTACTTAACAATCAGTAATGTACATCTGAAACCATAGATCCAAGAAGCTACGACATAAATTCGAACAGGAGCAGTTAATTAAATAAATAATTGACATAACTAAATAAAATTAAAACTTGAAATAATATTGCAATAAAATAGTGCGCAGAGTCAGAGTAAATATGTTATTATTAACAGCCATATGCAGTTGGAAATCCGGTACCAGTGAATCACCAATATGCAGTAATTTCTAGATACTTTACAGCTGTGAATTTATTTTACGTCTTATTACACATACGAATATTTATGTACTACATATGAGTAGGTATGTGTACATAATATACACACAATGGACACGTGTGGAAATTTATTGTTAAGTACTTCCAAAGACATTGTATAATCATAAGTGATATCAACAAGCACGAGGACCAATCCAATCTCCAATCCAAACTTTCCACGATTTCGACTCGTTACCATATTTCTTCTTATTCGATCCTTTCGACACTCTTACGGTAAAGGAAAACACCGTTTTGCAACCTGCACATATCGGCGAAGAACTTTAAAGATACGTTTAAAGTCACGCAAAATACCCGCTAGTCCTAGAGTTGCAGAAAAATTGAGCCCATCATGGGTCGAACTACACTATACTTACCTCTCTCCTATTTGATAAAAAGTCCAGACAGTACAATTTCATACAACTTCATCGTCTTGTAAACATAGCTGTAGAATCAATGGAAATTTTTGTAACGATTTAGTTAGAATTTACATCACGTGGGATATTTCTATATTTATTTTTAGGGGAGCAAATCCGGGAGTTGTGTTTATCGGAGCATAGTTTCTAAGGTATTTATTCTAAACTGTATTCTGGTAACTTGGATTTCTTGGACAGACTGCTAATCATTCGTGATCAACACCAGTTCTCTAGGAATCCAAAACAGGTGCGGTGGACAAATTGTTTAGCACAATTCAAATTAATTTGACTAACATTTATATCACTTTGTGTATTGATTTTTATTCATAATTTCTTTAAATAACTCTACGTACGTACTTCTTCCTACGAACAGTCCGATCTTGATCTGAAAATAGCAGTTAGTAAAGTAATTATAAATTTGAATATAAATACGTTTGTTTTGGGAAGACAGCCAACCGGTATCGTCTGGTTAACAGATGCTAGTGTAATCCTACTGATTTCCAAATCAATGTTCTTTAACAATTGGATTAAAGATTTTGATGGCAGATCTACTTGGATAAGTCGGTGGTTAGTGGATTAACACTAAAATTGACGCATGTACTTTTTGCTTCTGTATAGATTACATTCATAGAACCTACTACACTAGCTCTATAGAATTTTGAGCATAAAACATTTACAAAATACGCATAAGAACTTGCTAGACGGTTGACTAACTTGTAATATTCCACGACATAATATTTTACAGCGTACACACCTTTAACAATAGATACATGAGAAAAAACCGCGTATTGAAATAACGTATTATACTCGTAAGTAGAAGGTGAGCCAGTTACGAACGGATATGAATAAGCCAGCGCGGTGGGTGCGTCGGCCAATCACGCCGGCAAAGCGTGGCGGCTGACGTCAGCGCACGTCACCATGCAAAACCCACAACTCCACAAACAAATATCAACCTTCCGAATACACAATAATAACTAAAACCGAACATCATGGAATCCGCAGACGGAGTTTTCCATTCTCTTTGCGTAAGTGCACCTCAAAAAGAACACATTTTCGAATGCACGTGCATTTATTGTATCATCGCAGTCCGAAAAATTCGTACAGAATCCTTAATCTGTTGTATTTAATGTTGTTTTGGTACAATTTAGAACCGGAACAACGAGACGAGAGCGAATATTGGAAGCGTTGAAAAACAAACGAGCAACGTTATCGCAACGACCGAGGCTATAAAAGCGGTCGCGGCTAGTACTACGCGCCCAGTGTGGATCGCACGGGTACACTAGGAACAACCAACAGACAAGCAACTGCTAGCTAATAGTGTAACTAGTTCACATATAAGAATTTAACCGATTGAAATAATTAAACAATAATTTTAAGCTTAACTCATGATTGATGAACTTGACACAATACAGGACATGTAAACATTGATGCTTGATAAATAAATCACTGTAATCAATAAAAAAAATCTTAGAATGAATCATCAAAAAGGGATACCCCTGATACTAAAATAAATAAACAGATGATGGACGATAATGATGTAAATAAACAAATATGATAAATTTTACATAACATTTCAATTACTAAGGAAGTTATCGATATGCTAACAAATATGTAGCCAACATTAAATTATCTTGTACCATATTGTCAATGAGTTTCCGGATAGATAAAAATCATGTAAATTGGAATAGACTTAATAAATTATATAGGTCAGGGCGTTCGCTCGTTTAATAGCTAATGTTTCAGATAACGGAATCGTTGTTGTCGATTATTATCAGCTGGACTATTTTTATTTCTTCATGAAAGTTATTATATTTTTAATTATTATATATGTATTGGGCAAAACAAATTGGTATGGCGTTTCAAATACAACTTCATACAAGCCAAACTCGCGATCCATACCTTCGGAAGCTCTGTTAACTGCTTAATCTTTTAACATCATCATCATCATCATCCTGCTCTTGCCTCTGTGGAGAGTCGGCACAGTATGTACTCCATACTTCCCTATGAGCCGTCATTTCTGAATTTACCCCTTTTTTCAGCATACTTTCACACAATCCATCCATACTTTCTTTGGCCTTCCTCTACTTTTGTATGCGTCTTCATGCAATTTCATTACTTTTTTATTTATATGTTTCCCATCCTTCCGCATAACATGACCATACCACGCTAACCTTAAAATCTTTTAACAATCGGAACAATCTCATGACTAATATAATTTCTTATTAAAACTTCAACAGGAAAATGACCATGTGATTTGATATTACATGAATATCACAGCGAGGAGAAATACGTTCCAAGAAACGCATAAAATAAAGCAATAAAATATCAAATTCAAGAACAAGTACATATATGGAAATAGTAGCTTTTTTTAAATTCCTCTATAAATTAAAATAAAAACCAACTTCGAGCCTTTCGAAAATTCTTCTTGAGAGATGAGTGGGACTTGTATTATCTCGCGGTCTCTGCTCGTCTCGCACCGTGCGCCTGTGCCCGAAGGGCACGGCTTAGGGACGCGGGGGGCAAGGGGGGAGCGAAGGGCGCGGGGTGCGCCGGCGATGAAGACGACCTAGATTCTGATGCGCTGCCGGTATCGATGTGCCGCAAAATGTCCACAATATGGCCATGTGTCATGGTACTGTCATTGTTGTGTCGTTTTGTTTTTTTGCGTTGTTTTTATTTACTAATAATAATAATAATTTCTTGCGGAAAAGCAGCGAATTTCTTCTACAAGTTTTCGATAAACGGCAGTTTTTATCCAACTATTACCTCGACCTCACTGAAAGTGCTTTCAAGAGTTGTAATGTTTCTGGGTTTCTTGTGAAAGAGCCAATGCTCTTTTTACCACCCGCAACTCCTTTATTTTCACATCAAGTATCTGTTCTTAGACCAGAATAGCAAAGCTGTTATTTATAACTAATGCTAATGGGCCTAAAATAATATTTGTAAGCCGTCTTCTCTACCGACTCTAGTTCGTTTACCATTAGTTCGTCTTTACCCAATATTGCAGTGAACGCGGTCGCCTTGAGCACGTATTAAGAAAGTTGGTCGTCGTAGCGGCGGCGCGGGCGCGGCGTGACGTCACGTGACGTGCACGCGGCGGGCGCGTGCTGTCACGCCCACCGCGCTATACTATACACTCTGTTGCTGGCTGGTATTGCAAGCTTAAAACATCGATGAGAAAAAATTTGAAACTAGCCAGTTCTCGTTTATATCAACCTCTTTTTAGTTTGTTTTTTTTCTTCTTAGTTTCGTTTTTAAATTTTCTACCGAATGTTACCAGCCAGTCTGTTTTCTTTATGATTTTATTTAGAGGAAGTTAATTTGCTTTTCATATTTTTTAGAAACATCGGTAAGCATTGAACATTCCTTCTAAAAGTCCTTGAATTATTTAGAGTTGGTTAAACGCTTCGAAATACTGAGACATTGACTAGTTTTACTGGAGTTGTGAATATAATCTCAAACAGTATTTTGGCTTCGTCTGACAATGGCTTACTCGTAGCTAGACATGTAAAGTTTCGCACTTTACTAATATAGTCGAACGAAAGCGAGTGTCCAAGGGACCGCGATTCTTGTCTCGCTTATAGAGGTTTCTCGCTTATAGAGGTTTCTCGCTTATCCAGGTTTGATTGTAATATCAAGGGTGTCTTTGGATTATTACAAATTACGTAGTCTAATACAATCTCAAGAATACAACGCTACCCTTTAGACCAGTTAGACCTAACAATAATAACCAGTTATGGACATTATATACTAATATTACAAATAGAGAAACTTTGTATTTTTGTATTTTTGTTTGTATTGAAATAATTCAAGAACAACTGGGCGGATTTCAAAAATTCTTCCACTGTTAGAAAGCTACATTAACCCCGAGGAACATAGGCTATATTGTAATTCCACGCGAACGAAGTCTCGGTCAACAGCTAGTGTTAAATAAATAGATGTGAACAAGTGAGTAATATTTTATCGGCGTGCCTAACACCGCGTTGCAACCACGTTTAAATGTGCTTATTTTTAGTCTCTGGCATGTATTTAATAATATTGCATCATTACAAATGGAAAATTTTCAATATATTACGACATTTGTTTTAATAGTATACTTTTTATCAGTTATGAAAATATGTAACGTTCTGGATAGTTCTAATTATGCTACAAAGAGATATTATACATAGAGCGAGCGCTCCATAGTAATTTGACGTTAAAATGCGTGCCGGTAAAGGAATTATTAAAAAAGAAAAATCTTGCCAGTATCATGAAACATTTTCCCAACTTTGGGAACATATGTTTTTTTTTATTTTTAAAATAACCAATAGAATAAAATAAAACATTAATTAAAATGTTAATTATCGTTTTTCATTATTATTATTATTTTATTTAAAACAATTTAAATCCAAACAATTTTTAACAAAGACTATTTTTAATTAGCGTTTTAAAAATGTCTCGATTAATTATAATATTAAACTTTAGTTAATACTATGAAATAAAAATTAAATTTGAGAAAAGAGGTTACATTCGGTCGTATTTTTATGTCGGCAAATGTAATTTAGAGGTCAACACTAGGAGAAATCTCCCTACATGAGACCGCCGGAGGTCTCATGAAAAAGCCTTACTTTTAAGCTTCGAGTGTTCCATCTATAGTATAATATATCTTTGTTATGCTATTAATATTACATTCATATCTCCGGCGAAAGTTCATAAAATTGACTTGTGTCTTGATAACATTATGGTGATGGTATTACGTGACATTGTCAAGCGGAAAACGGTTCAATAAAGTCACCTGAACATGAATCATGTTGATTTCGTACTATTTACTGATCCACGGGGATATCGGCATTTGAAAATGTTCATTTGTATTCTTTGAAGCTTTCTTAGTATAGATAGAATCTATGCGCTAGTCTTGACCGTCTACCCCACTCTTTTGACCTTCAAAAGTCTTTACTCTAGCCAAATTAATTTCACTGTCATTTCACAGATTAAAAAAGCGTAAGTGACAATTACAGAGTCAATTACGTTTATATAGATTGGTCATTATCATTACTGTGAAGCGTGATTTCGTACGTCATAAAATTGATGTATTTGGACGTATTTGGAAGGGATTGCATTGACGGCATATGGATCATACCGCTTGTGTGTGATACATTGACGGCATTGTGGAATACCGTAGTACGAGTCATCCGCGTGTAAAAGATGCGATGTTGCGTCACTTGCACGCCTCGCTCGCGTGATCTCGCTTGGATACAAGGAACGCTCTCACGGTTATTGCGCTGAACGCAATGGTAGAGACGCGATCGGATTTCGGACTTTTCTTTGTTTGTTGACGAAAACAAATAACAACAAGAACATTCTAAAATATTTATTTTCATTGTAATGATATTATTATTTCCTACATGAATAAATAAACTATGTTTATATTGTAACCAACTCAGCTCTCCGTTAACATAGAAACAAAACTAATAACACATAATAATAAGCTTCAGGTTTTTGCTTAGGACTCTATTGGTCTCTTGGGTACAAAGAAAGTAACGATTAGTAACATAGTAACTCTTACACAGTCTGTACTAAGACTATATTTTGTCAAGAATATGAAGATTATCAAAAACTTGTTCAGCAATTTCGTGATGGCTAAAACACGTTCATGAATTCCCTATTATTTTTAGATAAGGGAAGTGGATATGGTAATGCAATATTGACGTATTTAAGAGCTCAATTAACGCCAACCAAGCCATACACTTTATATGAATAACTGTCATATGACCGGAAAGAGTGTTGAGTAAAATTAGATACTTATAACGCCTGATATGAGAAATGACATTAATGAATGTGAACACATCTTTCCTTATTCCTTCCTTATCTTATCCTTATTACTAGCTGAATATATTCGGAAGTCATTCGTAATATGCTGTAATTCATTTTACTTCGAGATGTTTTTTAACTTTCAAACTAGAATATAAACAAAAAGTGAGCTTTACCCGCCATGTTATAAAATTGAATAAAATATCGTAATCAATTCAATAACAATGTGTTGTAAATTAATTTAATTAACAAAGGGCACATAACTGCGCATTTGAATGTTTTACGTTATCTGTGCGCAACGAAATGGCGCGTATTTTTACTCGCGACCTCGGAAATGCGTTGTCGTTGGTCGACGCATTGATTGGCGACGCATAATTTTTTATTTTAATATGCAACAGTCATGTATGTGTGTAGTCAATGTTTATACAGTTTATAGTGGTTTTGCAACAACTCTGCAACATATCATTACGAAGGAAGTTCTAACCTCGTTTTATATTAACAACATAACAACATGACGCTTAAAATATCTTGACCCGTACAGCCAAAGTCCAAAGTGCCGCGCCCACTTCGTCTGAATATTTTTAATCTGTGATTGCTGCGTATCGTCATGATAATCTGTGGATTGCCGCGCTCTCAGTAAAACCCTGGCAACGCGGGTTTTTTTCGGCGGGAACCAGTCACGAACAACAACAAAATTACTTGTTACACATTTTTAGCTCGTAGATTTGTTTCGTATTCAAATTGTCTTGCTTTTTTACATATACTGGTTTGACAAAGATTAAAAAACTGTTGTATATTGTTAATCGATTATTTATTGTTATAATATTTAGTTTTCTCTCACGTTTCGGGCGCTTGGCCAATTTGACCACCATGTTTTTTATTCAGCATTCAACAACGGCTTGTTTTTCCTCGAACTAGTAAACTAAACTATACATATATCTACTTCTGACAACAATTCTTTGTAGCTACGTGATCTGGAATATTCTTGATGAAAAATAGAATTTAGTTCGTAAAGATTTATCTTAATTTTAATCAGTAGCCTTTAAGTCCACTGATGTACACAAAAATAAGAATAAACTGTTTACCTTTGTGCTTTTGCCTTTTTCATAAAACTCGTTGGACATATCAACCTAACCTCAAAAAATTACGACATGATTATTTGAAGCTGCGTACGAAATCATACCGAATTTAATGTTATTTCTTCAAAACAATACTAGGTAAAGCCTGAACATTATGAATATTTCGCGCCAACCTCAATGTATCGAATATTGAGCCAACATCGACAGTTTCAAGGGCGAACATTATGTTAGGAAAATTACAACGAACAACCGTTACGTTTAAAACTCACTAATGGCCTTGTGCGCTTCCGCGTGCTCCTCAGAGAGCGTCAGTTCGAATCTCGACGTACTAAATAAACTTTTTGTTTTAAATTGTTTCGATTTGCGTCAATTACTTGAACTGTAATTATTAGTAGATTTTTTTTAGCGTTTTGTAGATGATGATTTTGAAGATGTTTATCCAGATCCGACTGTAGTATGCACCGCGATATTTTACCCATCACTATATCCAACGTGTTAAATATTTATTAACGTCAGTTAGTATATAAAAAATTAAATTATAATGCAAGTGCGAATAGCGCGGACGAATCCGGTTGCAAATCGGAATCCAAGATAATCTTTTATACATGATAAACAAACTTAATTTGCAATACTCGAACTCTGGTGGCGAAAAAAGAAAACGATTCCATCTTCAGCAGGCAAAAAAAAGTAAATACCTTGCTACTATGGACTACCGGGAAAATAATAAAAAATAATGTAGATATAAAAAACAACTGTGGAATTCGATAAAATTATGCAATAACAATTTACGCGCTAAATACATCGCCTACAGAATTGCTATGCCAAAAAAATACGTGGCCAGTGTTTTTATATTTTTAAAATACAAAAGAGGTTAATTGCACGTGATTAGAAGTTCAAGTGAGTTATGTGGTAGTTGACACCGATTGTGTGTGGCTTTTGTGACATTAATTTATTTCTGAAATAGAAAAAAAGGGCAAAAAAGCCAAGAATAAATTAATAAAATGAGAATCGTTTGACTTTATATACCGACATAAGTATGTTTACTTTTTTTAAATAGCAGTTTCTAGTGCTAGTGCTTAGCTGCTAGTCATAGAGCTTATTGTCAAGGTTTATTGTTTTCCCGCAGGGTTCTATTAAATCAAAATATGAGATAATTCCTAAAATTTTTGTATTCTTTCTACAATGAAAACTCAAGATTAACCCTACCAACATGGCCCAGTCCGCCCAACAACAACAAAGCCCAAAGTCAACGCACTAAGCCCATATTGTTATGATTCAGTGTAATCATATTACTTCTAGGCTCCTGATATCGCTTATCAGTGAAAGTATGTAATTCGGGTGTGTGACGTCACGATCACGACACGGCCACGTGGCCGGTGCGTGCGCGCGCCGTGCTCCGATACCAGACGCGCGCAATAAGCGCTGGCGCTTACGTGAGCTATTGGAAAATTAAATATTGAAAAAAACAAAAGTTAATCAAACTTTTTGCTAACTGACCAAAGAGGTTATAGACACAGAGGTTATTTAGAATGAATGTAAGATAAAGATAAGGTAAGGTTCGACCTATGATGGGCTCTATTTTCCGCAACTCCAAGACTAGCGCGTATTTTACGTGAATACACATATCTTTGGATTTCCTCGCCGATATGTGCAGGTTGCATCACGATGTTAGATATTTGCTATTATTATACTATGAACTGGTCTAGCAAACTGTGGCAACTGCAGTGACAATCGATGGGGAGGGCTCCATTCAGGAGTGGACGACGATAGGCTGATATGATGATGAAGATGTGATCATTTGCCAAGATATGGTACAGAGTTCAAAGCAACGGACCTTATTTTTTTTAAATCAAAAGCGATTAAGCATATTTTTCACTACATTCTGATGACACTATTGTTGTAAGCTTGAAACTTTTATTTTAAGTCTCAGCCTACCTCCGTAGACACGACAAACAAATAAATACCGCTGTTTATTTCGTAGGAAACAGCTGCGAGATGTTCTAAAACTTTACCGATGTTAACCTATTTTAATATAAACCATAGTTAAACGTTTTAAAAATACTGTTATTGGAAAATAGAACGTGGCTGAGGGGTTAAGGACTTGACGTCCAGTATATCACCCCTCCTCCTCCTTCTAAATAGATGAAATAAAGAATAGTCTCACCAGTGTAGTGAGCCTTTCGCGCAATTTGTGCTTCTTAGAACTCTATCATTTAATTTGATAGGTTTTTCTTGGTATCACATATCAGTACGATATTGGATTTTACATTTATATATATCCTAATTCTTTGTTAAAAAAAGTTTTTTTCTGTGCGAAATTAAAGCTGAGAAATTCTCTAAATATTACCTAATTAATTCATTGAATTTGGATGTAAACATTCTTTCTGTAGTGTCGCAATTGCAGATGTCTACTTCTCTAAGAATCTTCAGGAGGTTTTACCTCTATAGGACCTTCAATCATACTAGCTCGAGTAAACCTATTGAATACGCTAAGCTATCTTTTTTTTATTTGGTAAGGGTCTCGATACTTAATTCCGCATTTTTCTTAATATGTTAATTAGGTGTTTTTTTTTCTAAACAGCGATATCAGTGGGATAGATAAGTGTATGCGATGTTCGGCGCTTATCAGCGGCGCGGCGGGCGTGCGTGGCGGC
>QDHC01003859.1:548790-589657 GCA_013186455.1 Papilio dardanus tibullus
CCAGTGCACATCTCAGCAGATTATACTACTCCAACAATTTAAGCCTAAACCAACGCACTAGGGTAGTAATTTAGTAACTAAACGTGTCCGAACAGCAACATTTTAGTAGAGTAGATTAGTAAATCCTTTGTTTGGATACTTGCTACTCACTACTCGACTAAAATACTATCCTGGTGCGTACAAGGCTTTATGCAGGTTTGAGTGTATCAATACTGACTTACGAAAATAGTTACATATATTAACAGATTCTAATAAATCAGAACAGATGAAGGGATCACTGAGGGGCTACCAAATACATGAGCTACAAAGCGATTCGATAGCAATCATCGAAAATGAGTGGAACTGACAATGACGTTTGATATCTCACACGTGACAAGCACATGATTTATCAAATGTCATTGTCAGTTCTATACATTTCTGACGATTGCATCAGCTATATCGCCTGGATAGATTGCGGTAAAGAAAGAAAGAAAGAAAACACATTTATTGCCACACAGTAAGACAAAAATAAATTAACTTAAAATAGTAAATAAAGAAAAAAAAAATTGGCGAACAGATGAGACGGATTTGATAACTGCTCTACGTACAAGAAAATTGCAAAACATTAAATCCTGTCGATTAATATATTATTCAGACTAATTATAATTCGGTCTTAATAATAAACTTAATAAGCAATTAAATTGTATTACGAAATGTACTGCAAATGTATATAATATTCAGTTTACGTTACTGTCGACCGGTATACTAAGTAAACATTTATTAATAGCAAAATATTATCATAACTTGAATACCGTATTGTAGTTGTATTTTTAAATATTCAAATCATCAAGTGAAGTAAAATGCAATTACCAAAAAGATAATTCTAACACCTTTTTACAATGTATTTCCGCAACTTTGATAATTATGATCGAAAACTGTGTGTCTTTTAATTTTTACTTGGATGTTCAAGTACTATCTATAAGCCTACGGCTTTATTAGACCGGTGTCACGAAAAATAAACAAGCAATATTATGTTTGTCAAACAATCCAACTCTCGTATTTAGTGTTCACAGACTATGGTTACAGATGTGCGTCGAGGCGTTAACTGCTGCCACGCACCACTGCCGCGCAGGAGTTATTTTTACTGCCCTTAAAGCCTTGTACGCACCGGGACAGTATTTTAGTAGAGTAGCAAGTATCCGAACATAGGATTTACTAATATATCCAACTAAAATGTTGCTATTCGGGCACGTTTAGTTACTAAATAACTATCCAAGTGCGTAGGTTTAGGCTTATAAGAGTCCGAAGTAGTAAATCCTTTGTTCGGATAAATGCTACTTGCTACTCGACTAAAATACTATCCTGGTGCAACAAGTGTGTAACAAGGCTTTATGTTGTAACTATTCTAGATTATATATGTCAATTTCTAATATGAATTTAAAATTGTCGTAATGTTTTCAACTTCAGACAATTTTGTATCTTATTCTTCATCGAATTAAAGATTTTTAGCCAGTTTTTTTTGTTTTATTTTACCTACTGCTGGCGTCAGAGAACACGACAAATCTAAACTATATAATAAAGAGTAAAACTTTGTATTTTTGTATTTATTGAAATAAGATAACTCAAGAACTACTGAGTCGATTAAAAAAAATCTTTCACCATTAAATAGCTACATTATTCTCGAATAACATAGGCTATATTTGTTTATTCCAGGTGAACGAAGTCGAGAACAATAGCTAGTGATTTATAAATTATAGTTTTTTAATGATGTAAAAGTAATGAAAATTGAATTAAAAAACACTACGAAAGTATCAAGTTCTTTATTTCACACCCATATTATGATGCGTGACTGTACGTAAGTGTGTATGTTTGTGTGCGTGAGGGCGTGTCTCGTTGCGCCGGTCAGGGCCTGCGCGGGCGCACGCGAGCGACGCGTGATTTCGTTTTCACGTTTGTCCCACTTTATACAACTTCGACCGAGCTATTGTGTGACAATAGTTGTTTTTATGTTACCATAAATTGGTATCTTTATTTCTGTTTAACATTTTTTGTTTATATTTGCATATGGAAAGGCACAATCATTTTGAAAATCACACCTCATAATACAAAATACAACTGCTTAAGGTTCACGACCTTTTTTTTATGGAACCTGGACAAACAGTATTAAGTAGCGACATCTGTTGACAACTGACAAAACTTTAGCATGCATAGTTTTCAATTGTTCAAAGTTTAGTTTCAACATTCAAGTCGCTAGATGTCGCGCATAAATAGTCTAAAAAATAGCATCGCGATGTAATAGTTCTTTACGAATTGGTTAGGTTCACAGCGTGTCAAATTGTCGTCACTCTGGTTTCCCTTCAAAACGTATAAATCTTTCGCCTTTTACTAAAGATTTCCGTGGAGGGGAACACTCAAATGAGTCTTTAATATTTTTGCATAGCTCTGCTTCGGCGGAGTAATAATCAATGTGTACAAAGGAGAGGAATTCTATTAAGGATAAGATTTTAGATATATATTAATATCACTTGTTATATATAAAATTGTTACCCTTGCTCCAAGTTCCGAAGGAGGGAGGTTGAGTTATTGCATGTCCACGAGGCTGGGCGAAAGCATAAAAATGAGTAATATAACTAAAAAAGTACATAATTAGTGTTTAATTTCGTTTTTATAAAATACAATTATAAATTAATATCTTTATTAAATCAACTTTATTAAAAATATAAAATATTTTATTAAGATTATTTCGGTAAAAGCGACATCTATAAAAAAACACTAGAAAGTTTTTTGCAAACAGTGACATCTGTTGTCTAATAGTAACATTATTTCCTTTACACATTCAGTTAGTAACGAAAATCGGATAACAGATGTCAGTAATAGTAGTGTTAATATCATCGAATTTTAGAATATTTTGATTTCCAGTAATATTTCTTTTTTAAGTAAAATAGTCATTATACTAGTACCAAAGGGTTCTAAAGGTTTTTTTGTAGGTAATCAATCGCTATGGAATATGGTTTCGGTGCGAGTGATTTTTTTTTTATTTATTTATTTATTTAATTACAAAATATAACATCATTACAGATTAATTCCAATTCGATGTTACACCAAAAAATTACAAAAAAATAAACACTGAACACAATAAAACCAAAAGTACACAAATGAAGAATATCCAAAATCTAGTTAATACACATAATAAAATTACACAAAAGTTAAAGTTTTTGGATAAGCTGTACTGAAATAAAAGTAAGAAAGAAAGGAAAACGTGTTTTAATGATGTTTTTAAATAGGGCATGGCGATTATCTCTAGCACAATCTACGCAGTCCCGAGAAAAGGACACGATTTGCCTCAAAACGTATTCAAAAAGTCTAAAAACGGTTTACATACAAACAAACAAGCTGCCACCTGGATTCGCCAAAATAGCGAAGCGACCGCTGTCTACCTTAATCGATGGAGGAGCAGACTCATAATAGAGATATTTCAGCTTCTAGTGTTTCTTCCAGCAAATCCATTACCCCTTTAAATCATTTTCCTAAAGGAAAGTTGACTAATATGATGCATCCGAAACCACACTCATCAGAGGAAACACTGCTTCCATTGCACGCCTTCTGTGAGGTTGTGGTTCACCGGAGGAGCCGGTCTATTCGTACAGATGTTATTGCGCGCTCTACCACACTCAAATGTTGTAGAATTCGTAGACTTGTCGTAGAGGTGTGAAATTAGTGGAGATATTGTACACTATTGTAACCCTTTGGCTTCATTAGACCGAGTTCGCGATAAAAATGGACTTAAGACGAAGCAAATTCTCTCTTTTTGTCGCGAACTTAGTTTAATGAAGTCGTAGGGTTAGATGTAAAGTTTGGGGTATGAGTATTCGTAGAGTATTTATTCTATATTTACTTTGTCCTTACAGACTTTTTTAGGTAAAAATAAAACATCGTTTTCAGAATCTAAAATAAGTATTGTCATTTCTATCCTTTTGAATAATTTGAATTACAATCATCAACTATGATTTTTTAAGATTATTTTTAACCGACTTCCCAAAAGAGGAAGGTTCTCAATTCGTCTGTAGGTTTGTTTGTTACGTCTTTTTATATACTTTTGTATACTTTTGTTGTGTATACTTTTGTTTACTTAGTATTGGGGCTTCATTAACGGACAATATTATTTCGTTTACTTTACATAAAAAAAAGTAACTACTTATAATTATTGTATAGCTCTCTTAATATTAACTTTAAGAATTCTAATCTGGTATTTTTGATCTGTTTAACTTCATCCGTTAATATATATTTCTTATTCTAAACTATAATTATAAAAAACATAAGTTTGGTTCAGTTATTTTAAAGAGATAAGCTTTGTATTTTGTATATATTAAAATAACTCAAGATCTACTGATCTAATTTCAAAAATTCTTTCACCGTTAAGAAGCTACATTATATCAGAGTAACATAGAATACAGTTTTTTAATCCACGCGAACGAAGTCGCGAAGAACAGCTAGTATAAGATTAACTATTCTTATAAAAAGCATCGTTAAACACAAAGTAATAGTTAATAATTTGAATTTAAGCGTTGTCCGCACCAGGATAGTATTTTAGTCGAGAAGCAAGTAATTTAATAACTAAACGTGTCCGAACAGCGACACTTTAGTAAAGTAGATTAATAAATCCTACTTTCGGATACTTGCTTCTTGCTACTCGACTAAAATACTATCCTGGAGGGTTATCCAAAAGTATAGTATCTTTCGATTGGCGATATCGCTGTTGGAATCGACAAAAATGTAAGGAACTGACACGTAGTGCACGCTTTAACATCATCGCACGAATTGTCCGGCTCGTTCGGTTATATATCACGACCACACAGAAGACAGGCGTCAAATGGGAGCTATTCCGTGTTTCGTCTGACGAGTGTGGTGCCGGAGGCCTAATTTTAATCCACTTTCCCTTCCCATCATTTCCTTATAAGAAAATGATAGGAAGAGAAAGTGAATTGGAAAGGGAGGGGACGCATAGGAAGAGGTATTATCCTCTTGCTGTGCGTCTCCTCCTCCGTAGATTAAGGGTAGGATTTTTCAGCGAATCCTGGTGGCCACTTGCTCGTTTGCCACTTTATATTATAAAAAAAACTGACATTCGATAACTCATGTGCTTGTCACGTGTGAGATATCGAACGTCATTGTCAGTTCCATAGATTTTTGTTGTTCGCTATTGAATCGCTTTGTAATGCTTCTACTTTGGGTAACCCGAATGGTGCGAACAAGGCTTTAGTATGCATTCCAGTAGGACTGGTTGATTTATATTTTTATTACTTCTTTGATAGATATCGATTCCGAACCGTCAATACTTTTATCTTACACTCATAAAAGTTTAATATATTAATAGCATTATTAATGAGAATGCAGTCTGCTGCATTAAGATAAAAATAAATAAAAAATATATAAAACATAATCAACACCCATCCTCTTAGACTGATGTCAGGCAAAAACAGTGGTAGAGCCCGCTTTAACATCTACGCACGAATTATTCGGCTCGCCCGATGACATACCACGACCACACAGAAGACAGGCGTCAAATGGAAGCAATTCCGTGTTTCGTCTGGTGAGTGTGGTGCCGGAGACCTAATTTTAGTCCACTTTCTCTTCCTATCCTTTTCTTATAAGGATATCATGGGAAGGGGAAATGGATTTGGCGGGGGAGGGGACATTTTGGAAGAGGAATTATCCTTTTGCTGTGCGTCCCCTCCTCCGTAGATTAAGGGTAGGCAACACATCTGCATTTGCAAATGTCTATGGACAGCGACCACTTCGGCGAAACAGGGTGGCCGCTTGCTCGTTTGCACCTTATAATATAAAAAAAACGGCCTTACGTCGAAGTAAATTCTCCGTGTTTTGCGGGAACTGGGTCCAATGACACCGTATGGTAAGAAAAAACTTTAAAGCAGGTGGTAGTTATTTTGATATAATCATACTTTTTACTAATATTATAAAAAGGAAAGATTTGTATTTTTGTATGTATTGAAATAAGACAAAACTACTGAGTTGATTTTAAAAATCTTTCACTATTAAGAAAGCTTGATCTAGTAATATATTTAATTCGCGCAGACGATGTCGCGTGCAACATCTAGTTCTATATATTACTTCTTACTAATATTATAAAGTTTGTATCGATGTTTGTTTGATGATATCTCCAGAAAGGCTTATAAGATCTCGATAAAATTTTGTATAGATGCATAGTTTGGAAAACACATAGGCTATTTATTAAGTTATTTTTAAATCTCAAGAGGATGGAGTCGCAGGCGTCAGCTAGTGAGAAATTAGAATATGCGTATGGATGAAATATTAAGGTTTTTTTTGAGAATTTCATCAAAAGTCTACGGCGCTACGGCGCTACGCGGTCTCGTAGCGCGGGGTAATCGGGCGGCGGGGAGTGAGGTAAAGTGGGCGGAGCTTAAGCCAGCCCTCAAGTTGGAGCTCGCGAATTGGTATGTTTGGTTGTGTTCGCGTATTGAAACCGCCTCTAGTATCGCCCCGAGCGCCGCGCGTGGTGTACGTGTCGTGCGCGCTCGTAAGTTCCTCAGTTTCACGTGCTGTGTTTGTGTTTGTGTCATGTTGGGAGACGCGGGAGGACGCCGCTAGGTCATGTCGCGAAGGAAACAAAGCAACCCCAAACCCTTGAAACGTAAGTTATGAAAAAGTTAAAAATTAGATAAATGATAGTTTGTATTCAACAGTTGTGTTGCTTGTAACCTATATCTATACTAATATTATAAAGAGAAAAACTTTGTATTTTTATTTGTATTGAAATAACTCAAGAACTACTGGGCCGATTTCAAAAATTCTTTCACTATTAGAAAGCTACATTATCCCCGAGTAACATAGGCATTATTTTCACTCGGACAAAGTCGCGCACAACAGCTAGTTTTGTAGCTTTGTTATTATTGGAAGTTAGTTTGTAATTTTTAATCTTTACTTAGCTTTAAATGTCATATTATTTTTTTTAACTCTACTATAATTGTGTTAGTGAGAATTAATACTTTAAAAACCGACATCAAATAAGATTTGGATAACCATAGATGTTTTAAAGTTAAAATTACATTAACTTTTATATTTAAGGAAATAATAATTACCGTTTAATTTTACTACCCAAAGATTTGTATTAAACATATTTTATCACTCTATTCAAAGAACTTGATGTATGACATTACGTTCCGTCAGTGAAAACCCGCGGTTAAACGAAATCTAATTGGTTAAACAGAGATAGAAAGATATCTATCTCACTGTCTAATGTTTACTTTATTTAATATTATAAAGAGAGAAACTTTGTATTTTTGTATGTATTGAAATAACTAAAGAACTACTGGGCCGATTTCAAAAATTCTTACACCATTAGAAAGCTACATTATTCCTGAGTAACATAGGCATTATTTTTACGCGGACAAAGTCGCGCACAACAGCTAGTTACTTAATATTTTGGTTGACTTCTTATTTTAATATGACTATTTCTTGACATCATCCACTGCGTTGTTCACCAAAATTATCTGAAAATTGACCCCTGTGCGCCGCGTCTCTGGTTATTTTATTCCCATTTAATTTTCTTATCAATTAGGCTGTTGAGAAATATTATTAGTTTTTATTAAGTTAATCACTACATGAATACATGAAAAATGCTTAAAATTAAACATTTAATAATAAATACTTATTCTGTACTAATATTATAAAGAGAGAGACTTTGTATTTTTGTTTGTATTGAAATAACTCAAGAACTACTGGGCCGATTTCTAAAATTCTTTCACCATTACAGAGCTACATTATCCCTGAGTAACATATACTATATTATTTAATTCCACGTGGACGAAATCGCGCACAACAGCTATATATAAAAAACGAACTAAACTAAAAAATATCTAATAAAACAGAATTTCCAATAGATAAAGTTTTCTTATTAGGCAAAGGATCAAATAGTTTAAAGTTAATAAGCTTGTATTACAAAATAACTGGGTGCCATTGCATTTGCTTGCATTATTGCTTCATAACCTGCTCAATAATTTGATAGATATAGTGAAAGTGGACTTGTCAGTTTGTTCATAATGAGATAAAGTTAGTGTTGTAATGTCACAAACTATTTATCAGACAGAAATATTAATAATACGTCTACAAATCGACCATTAATTAAGAGATATAATATCTTAGGCGATTATTCAAAGAAAAAATTACCAGAATTATGTTTATTATACATTAAAAAACAATTTTATCCCGATTAATTCCAAAACTACTATGTAACAAAATCGATTTTAAATAATTTTTACTCTAAAGGTCGTTATTATTCGATACCATGACAGTCCTGCATTCAGGAGGTTCCAGTAGTGTTTTCTAAAGTACTTCTCGATTGGCGATATCACTGATGAAATCGACAAAAATGTAAACTGACATTTGCATTCGATAAATCATGCGATTGTCACGTGTGAAATTTCGAAAGTCAATGTTGACGTTCGCTATAGAATCGCTTCGATAGTACTTTTGTTGGGGGTTACCCATTGTGGAGATTACGAGTCTTTCTCGAGGTTTTTAGAGGTCGAGTCTCTCGGTCTCATCCTTAGCAAAGTATCTATACTAATATTATAAAGAGAGAAACTTTGTATTTTTGTTTGTATTGAAATAACTCAAGAACTACTAAACCGATTTCAAAAATTCTTTCAACATTAGAAAGCTATATTATCCCCGAGTAACATAGGCATAACATATATTATTTAATTCCACGCGGACAAAGTCGCGCACAACAGCTAGTCTATTATAATGACCAATAGATTGTACATTTTAAACTACAAAAGATTATTATAAAGACTACAATTGGAACAGATAAATTTGTTTATTGAGAATCAACGATCGAGTTCAATAAACCGTTATCTTAAAATTAATGTATTCTTTGATTGTTTATTTATCAATGTACCACGATACCGATGTCTTGTTACTAAAGCCTTGTACGCACCAGGATAGTATTTTAGTCGAGTAGCAAGCAGCAAATATCCAAACAAAACATTTACTAATGTACTCTACAAAAATGTCGCTGTTCGGACACGTTTAGTTACTAAATTACTATCCTAGTGTGTAGGTTTAGATTTAAACGTGTCCGAACGAGTAAGTCCTTTGTTCGGATAAATGTTACTTGCTACTCGACTAAAATACTATCCTGGTGCGAACAAGCCTTTATAGATATAACTAGTGGAAACGTACTTAATAGTCTATCATCTAATGTCTAGTGCATTAGTTTTTATAGATAAAAAAAAAACTCATTGACTTGATAACCTCCTTCTGTTGGAAGTCGGTTGAAAAGATTTTTTTTTTTTATATTCTAAAGTGGCAACGAGCTGAAATAGCGAAGCGACCGCTGCCCTTAAACATCTACAATTGCACATGCGTTGCCTACCCTTAATCTACCGAGGAGGAGACGCACAGCAAGAGGATAATTCCTCTTCCTATACGTCCCCTCCCCCGCCATAACCACGTCCCCTTTTCATAATTTCCTTATAAGAAAAGGATAGGAAGGGAAAATGGATTAAAATTAGGCCTCCGGCACCACACTCATCAAACGAAACACGGAATAGTTTCCATTTGACGCCTGTCTTCTGTGTGGTCGTGGTAGTTCACCGGGCGAGCCGGACAATTCGGCGGGCTCTACCATTGTAAAATTTGTTTTACACATTGACAGAGGGCGTAGTGGTCAACTATTTGCACTAGATACAGTACTAGGCGGGCGCTATCATCGCCTGAGTATTGATAAGGACGTTTGTGTAAAAACTATGAAGTTTATTTTATAAATATGATAAAAATGAAAGATATGACATAAGCGGATTCTGCAGCCGACATCATGCATCATAATCTATACTACGAGTAATAAAAAAAAAGAGTTATAAAGAGAGAATTTTTTGTATTTTTGTTTGTATTGAAATAACTCTAGAACTAATGGGTCGATTTCAAAATTTGATTTTATAAAGGTTCCACGCGGACGAAGTCGCGGGCGACCGTCAGTAACTACAATATATAAAATCAACGGGTTTTTATTAAAATTTATGTGTTAATTTTTCTAAGTTACTTTTATGACCCTTGTCTTGTGTACAAGATATATTAGAGAGAAATATATTTATGATAAAAAAATTAAGTTTGACAATGGTCATAAATTAATCAAATTAATAAAATCTTTTATTATCATTATAAATGTCATAAAATGAAAAATGATGAGGAATTAAGTTAAATAATAAATAAAAAAACTAAATGTTTAAATCGTTAATTTTTATAGTTTTAAAATCAAATATTTATTAGTTTGATTTCACATTTAATTGCTATATAACAAGAATAACGTTTTAATAAAAAAAATCAAGATGTATTCTATTAGGCCGTATCTTAATTTGTTGTTAATAAAAATAACCGGTTAGGAAAATAACGGTCGCATAAAATCTGTTTCACGAATTCCGACAACTATAAATAAAATCCACTAAGCTGTTAACCGCGCGATTAAAAATGCGCGCGACTGATCGCTCACGTCCGGTATCTTTATAACTGTTGAAAAACTCGCACGTAACAAAACATAGACAACCTCACAAACAACAGTCAAACCTCATCAAACCTCAGTCAAAAACACCGACGTCAAACCATGGAATCAAAAAGCCTTGAGTATGCAATATAGGTCTACAAGAATATTATGGCACTCGGAAAATATGTGAACTAACTTGACAGCGTAACGTTTTAACCAATCAGGGAAAGGCAGCTGAGGGATTTTGAAAGAAGTTCGGAAATTTTTACCTATTGTAATCGCTAAAACTTTGTAGGCGCCCCCTGTCAATGTCAAAAAAGTACCAAAATACCCTTGTAGGCAATAACATTCGAGAAGTCATGTGCTTGTCGCGTGTGAGATATCGAGCGTCATTGTAAGTTTCTGACATTTTTGATATTCGCTATAGAATTGCTATGTAGTACATGCTATTTATTTCAAGAGCTAAGTAAGACCTAAGTGCGTTTAGTGCCCAATCACTTTGTACTTAACCACTTTAAGTACTCAAGTCGAATAACTTCAATAAATATGTAAACACTTAAATAAATAGTTAAAACAGGATATTAATCTAGTTTATTAACAATTGTTATAGGTTATTTGGTAATCGATATCCTTACATAGTATAAACAATAACGCTTTTTTATGTTTGTCCCTATATATGCTTGAGTCTTAAAAACTACGCATCTTTTTTTTTAATAGATAGAGTGATTCATAAGGAAGGTTTTCATGTATAATACATTCACAATATAGTAGAGTAACACTGATAATTTAAAGGTTTTTAATATGATGTCGTAAATTAACACATTTTTAGCGCTTACATTGCAAACGCTGCAGTATTTAGTATCAGCATTATACCGATTTGCACCCGTGCGAAGCCGGGGCGGGTCGCTAGTTTACTTATAAAACTTTATTTACGTAACCTTCTTATTTCTTAAATAACACTTAAAATCTAATAAGAATTTACGTAGTTAACATTTTGTTAATATTAGTATAGCTAATGTTACATAACGTTAAATATCTTAAAGTATGCGAGATATGGGATAATCATTTAATTTCAAATCATTTTTAATTTAACAAAATATTACAAATTAAAACTAATATGAAAAAAAACAATAAACAACTCCAAAACCCTTAGAACTAAAAAGTACTTTTTAATTCCAAAAAAAAAATCCAATTCATTTATCTAAATAACATCAATCTATGTTAACTATTTAAAACAACTAAAAAACCTAATAAAATGCATGTCTACGAATACCGATGTATTAAAAAAACAACTAAACGTAAACGCGTCGGTAACCCTAAATAACTACAAGAGCTTATCTGCCTCCATTACATTCAAGTGGCGAGTGAACCACTCAACACTATCGGTCTATTGAATAAAATCTGTAATACATCGAGCAATTACATCTTTTTATCTTAGACATAGTTGTTCGCGTCTTGGTCCGCATGGAATTAAATAATGTAGCCTATATTACTCGGGGATAATGTAGCTTTCTATGAGTGAAAGATTTTTTGAAATCGGCCCAGTAGTTCTTGAGTTATTTCAATAAATACAAAAATACAAAGTTTTCCTCTTTGTAATATTAGGATAAACTAGCTGTTGTTCGCGTCTTGGTCCGCGTGGAATTAAATAATATAGCCTATGTTACTCGGGGATAATGTAGCTTTCTATGAGTGAAAGATTTTTTGAAATCGGTCGAGTAGTTCTTTAGTTATTTCAATAAATACAAAAATAAAGAGTTCCTCTCTTTACAATATTAGTATAAATTCCATCGGCGATATCACCAATCGAAAAGTAATTTGGGTAGTCCCCTAGGTCATTCATTTTAATCATATGTAAATAAGTAACAAAATTCATACTTATCTGTAATTTGTTAGTATCGAAGATGGTACATTCGAGTACATATTAGGCATTGCACTTGATCAAAGGCGAGCGGCGACTTCAAAGGGTCATTGTGAAGCACCGCTGTCCTATTGTGCGGTTTATCCAACCTGCCTACCTCAGTTTGCAAATTGTCTTGGTTCTATATGAATTGATTCGGTTAATAATAAATTATTATTACACTAGCGACTCGCCCCGGCTTCGCGGTGCAAATATTGTTAGTATGGCTGTTATGTACAATGTCCACAGTTTTTCTGTAGTGTATTTGGTATCAGTTGCACCCGTGCGAAGCCGGGGCGGGTCGCTAGTGTATTTTACATGAAAACCTTACTTAAGAATCACTCTATTAATTAAAACCGCATCAAAATCCGTTGCGTAGTTTTAAAGATTCAAGCATATATAGGGACAAACATAAAAAAAGCGTTATTGTTTTATGCTATGTAAGGATGTGTATTACTAATTTTTTTTTCAATTCCGCGCAAAGTCGCAGGCTACAGCTTGTATTATTAAGTAGTGGCTCTTAACAGTTTGTGAAAGCATATTGTTTGGGGTGTCATCCGACCCTTCGTTCCCACGGTCAACGCGTGCCACAGTTTGACTTTATGGGGTTGCTTGTAAAGGGTGGCCAATTTATGTCTTCTAACTGATTTTTGGGGTAACACGGTCAAAAACCACATCTTTATTTTATGAAATTGATTTTTAATAAGCAATTTGTAAATAAAGATGTTAAGCCACTCAATATGTAAGAGTGTCTTACATGTGAAGTCCACGCTTAAACTCGCTTCACAGCGATCTCGTTTTTTGGATATTGTAGAGTGGAAAACGAGCAAGCAGCCACCTGGATTCGCTGAAATAGCGAAGTGACCGCTTAATTTTGAAGCCATTTAGATTTTAAGCGACGCTTACGTAACGAAGTATTTGTGGCGTTTGAACAAACGGCTGTCAGACAATTTTCAATATCATTTCAATGCATTTAATTTCCTTTTTTTTCTATTTAAGAATAATCGTTAAATGGAGAATGAAATTCAAGCTTTTTAATTGTTAAAAATTTCGTGAGACATTTTACTTTAATTATTTAAAACGGTTAATTTTCAGTAAAAAAAAATTCACAGGAGTTTTTAGCCGTTTTAAATAAATAAATTATTGATGTTTTTCTTATTAGTCTTTTAGTTAGTATTTCAGTTTGTATGTTTTTAACATGAATTCTTATAGTATAGTATGCTATTAATTTAATATTTCAGAGTAAAACCGCACAGTTCAATTGATGCTCGTATATACTTGGAGGAAATGTATAATAATAATGTACAAATGAAAACAATATTAATAGTTTAATAATTTTAGAACATCCTGTAGTGATTTTTATATAGGTTTAGTCAAGGCAGATTTATCTACATGGAATGTAGTACTGTTCACCAAAAAATATTAAAAAAAAAAACGGAAAATAAAATTGCCACACATATTTTGGTTAACCAAGAAAACAATGCTAGAAAAAGAATTTCAAAGAGATTAGAAACACATATTGCCTTCTAGGAATCAATCTAGATTTTTATTTCTAATTAGATAACCTACTGGGGAAGGGGAAGTGGATATGGCGGGGGAGGGGACGAATAGGAAGAGGAATTGTCCTCTTGCTGTGCGTCTCCTTCTCTATTGATTAAGGCTAGGCAACGCATTTGCAATTGCAGATCATGGGCAGCGGTTGCTTCGCTATTTCAGCGAATCCAGGTGGCCGTTTGCTCGTTTGCCACTTTATAATATAAAAAAAAACTCCTTCTGTTGGAAGTCGGTTAAAAATGTAACGATATTTAATAAATTTTGACTGATTAATAAGGTAAAAGGATCATCCTAAAATTAATTAAATATTTTCAATTTGTTACATGGAATTCCCCAACATGTAATAATTATTTCTCAATACATAAGTATTAGTTCGACGTATCCTTGTTGTTTGAGGCTGATTCAACGATAACAGTCAGGAGGCGAGCTTAGTCATGCCCTTGTCAATACAATTGAATGTTTTCATGCGGTTTTCCCTAAAAACTGTATCATTTAAAACAGATCATTGCCCTACACTGTCTAGGTCACGTTGTTTTGATTCACTGACCTCGAAAAATGGATAAGACGTCACGTAACAATATGGGCGAACTAATCGAAAGATGATTTTAACAGTGGTAGAGGCCGCTTCAACATTTTCGCACGAATTGTCCGGCTCGCCCGCTGACATACCACACACACACAGAAGACAGGCGTCAAATGTAATCAATTCCGTCTTTCGTCAAATGAGTGTGGTACCGGAGGCCTAATTTCCTTGTAAGAAAAGGATAGGAAGGGAAATTGGATATGGCGGAGAGGGCACGTATAGGAAGAGGAATTACCCTCTTGCTGTGCGTCTCGTCGTTCGTAGCTTAAGGGTAGGCAACGCATCTGCAATTGCAGATGTCTATGGGCAGCGATCGCTTCGCTACTTCAGCGAATCCAGGTGGCCGCTTGCTCATTTGCAACTTTATAATATAAAAGATGTCAATTACAACGAATCCCCTATCCATTTACAGAGAGCAGTGTTTTAGTATGTATTTCTATTATTTTTACACGAATAACTAAACAGGGGGGTCACCTAAAGTATCTTTCGATTGGCGATATCGCTGATGGAATCGACAAAAATGTATAAAACTGACAATGACATTCCATAAGTCATGTGCTCGTCACCTGTAAGATATCGACCATTGTCAGTTCCATACATTTTTGATGTTCTCTGTAGAATTGCTTTGCATGTACGCAAAATCTCCGATTTTTCGCGAACTCGGACTAATGAAGCTCTTGAGTTAGGTATTTCGTGCCGGTTAAAATATGTTTTTCTGATAATATTTTTTTATAATTTGTTTCTTGAGTAACCTAACTCTTTAGTAAGTTAGAACATTTGATACCTCTAAGGTTATTTATGGCCCGGCCAGAAAGCAATCTTAGATTTTATCTAATTTGAATTTTTTTATTAACCGTAGCGAGCGAGCGTTTGTAAATTATCATGATTTTTACATTCGTTTAAAAAAATATATTGAAATAACTTGGATCTTATATGAAGATTAGAGGTGTTAAAATTGATTCAATATTATTTATATTAATATTTATAAATATTTTAATGATTTATAACTTGTTAATAGAAGTATTTATCACGAAAATATCTAAAATTTATGTTTTTTAGTATCTTTGGTGTATTTTATTGTTATCGATGTTTCAAAAGTGTTATGTTATTTATTTTCATATGTTTACATAATTAATATATTTTAAAAATTAATTATTATACCGTATTATGGACTAATATGGATTAATATAGTAAGTCAGTGGTTTGACCCAACATGGGTTCCATTTTCCGCAACTCTTTTAGTGCGTATTTTGCGTGACTTCACACATATCTTTGAATTTCTTCGCCGATATGTAGACATCGCGATGTTTAATAAGTTAATTAGTTTTAGTATTATACAGTATGATTTAAAATTCTTATTCAAAATATTTTATTGTTATTGTCTATACTAATATTATAAAGAAACTTTGTATTTTTGTATGTATTGAAATAACTCAAAAACTACTTTGCCGATTTCAAAAACTCTTTCACCATTAGATAGCTACACTATGCCCGACTAACATAGGCTATCTTTTAATTCCACGCGGACGAAGTCGCGGACAATAGCTAGTTTTAAATAATTTAGTATTTTTGTTTTCGATCTTTCTAAATAAGTTGAAGTTATATGAGCTTTTTTCGTGGAAAATTTATTTTATATTTTTTATTACGTAGAAAATGACAATGATAAATTGAAATTTATCGATTATAGATAAATAAAATAATCAATAGGTATCAATGTGTGGATTAAAATCGCTTTATAACGGAACTGATATAGATCTAAATGATTAGGAAATTATCGTTAAACACCTAACACGATTTACCATGTAGGTACGAATTGGATTACTGGCAACTGTTAATGCTACTGATTTTTTAATCAGATAATATTAACACTAGTATTTCACCCCTGCTTTGCTTCAAAATAGAAAGTAGTTAACAAATATCCTATGTTATTCGGGTATAAAAGATCTATCTATTGGTGAAAGAATTTATAAAATCGGTTTTGTAGTTTTTGAGTTTATCCGGAACAAAAATTCTTTTTTTTTTCCTTAGTATAGTCATCTTTACTTACTTTTTACTTTGCCATCTCTTTTATCACTTATAAAACGAAAGAGATAACAAGACATAGAGAGTACTTATTAAGATTAGAGGGTGCTTACTTAACAAAATGTAACATACTAAAATTAAGCAGCTTAAAAGTCACGCGTTGCTTCGGTGCCGACTAGCTTCGAAGTCTCTGGGACTCTTCTTCGGAGATGAGTGGGACTTCTGTTACTTCGAAGTCGCAGCCCGTCTCGCACAAAGCAGCGTCAACTGCGTCCGCGACATAACAGGACAGACAAAAGAAGTCCCATTCATCCCTGAGAAAGAATCCCTGAGGGTTCGAAACTAGTCGGTACTGCAAGGATGTAACCTCTTTGGACTTAGTCTTTTCATAAAAAAAATATTTAAAATTCATTTGATTATTGTAAATTCTAATAAGAATGACGTCCCATCTTCGATGGATTCCAGAGCTGTCCTTCATTGTGAATGGATATCAATTTCTTCTCTCAAGATGTTTATTTAAACAAGTTTAAATTCAAAAGATCCTAGTATCTGTTCTACTTCTGAGCCCTCTCCCACAGTACCGAACCGACGCTTGAGTTTTTACCCGTTTAATTTTAGTTTTTACTAGTTTTTGCTCGCGACTTCGTCTTCGTGGAATTAAAAAATATAGCCTATATGACTCGGGGATAATGTAGCTTTCTATTAGTGCAAATATTTTTAAAATCGACCCAGTAGTTCTTGAGTTATTTCAATATATACAAAAAATCAAAAATACAAAATTTCTCTCTTTATAATATTACTATAGATAGATGTCTCACAAGAGTTTAATTATTTTGATGTAACTTATTGTCATTTACAAGTATACATGTGTATAATCCGTAGAAAACATAACACCAACTCCCAATCTGATCGTAATCTTGCAATCGGCTCGGGAATTCGTCGATAGCGCCTTGATCGATGTCCTCGGATTGTGTGTCGTGATAACCAACTTTATCTGTCAAACAGCTTAACTTATACTGTACTGAGCATACAGAGTGAGGAATTTGTGAATAAGAATTAAAAATAGATATACAATCCAACCTGGGGGCGAGAATCCAAGGAACCGCAATATTGATCTCGCTTATAGAAGTTTCTCTCTAATACAAGTTTCCGCTTATGGAGGTAACTCGTCGGGACCATAGTATGACTCTCCCTTATAGAGGTTTCTTGCTTGTCCAGGTTTGACTGTGGATGTGTATTGCTTAGACCTTTTTGATGTGTGTATCTTAGGCGTCTACTTCTTAACTAAACCATATGCTGACCGCAACTTTGTCCCCTAGAAATATAGCCTATGTTACTCGTTCTACTTGACAAAGATGATTTAAAGAATTCTATCACTTGTGTAGCCATTATGTGCTCAATTCTCCGCAACTCCACGACTAGCGCGTACACATATCTTTGAATTTCTTCACTGATATGTGCAGACATCCTTCACCGTAAGAGGGTCGGGTGAAGCGATCACTTATTGCTTTTAATCATGCGATGCCAATTTGAATATTGTTTCTCTCCTGCGATCTTGGACATTGATATGGTTTAATTTATTCTCTTGCAGATTGATAAACAGTGAGATGTTATCAGGATGAGATTTATGCGCTCGAGTTACATGTCGTGTGGGATGTGCAATGTTTTTGTTACAATTAAAATGTTAACAATGTTAACTTATGTGCTTGTAAGGTGACTGAGATGTTCAGACCGTACGAGTAATAAAAATCGCTCAGACCTTCGGACGAATTTTCAAACTCGACTCAAATATTTAAGAGCTTACATGTTAAGTCCACGTTTTATACTCAAACCTGCTTTTGCTGGCGACTTCGTCCGCGTGTAATTAAAAAATATATCCTATGTGACTCGGGGATAATGTAGCTTTCTATGAGTGAAAGAATTTTAGAATTGGCCCAGTAGTTCTTGAGTTATTTCAATACATACAAAAATACAAAAAATCTAAAATACAAACTCTCTTTATAATATTAGTATAGATTTATAATAAGGGTAGAATGATTTTACTACATGACAAATAAAAGATGCATTAAAAAGACGGCTTTGCCTGTCCTATCCATACAGGTTAGTGACGTAAAAAGAGAGGTGAGCCTCAACTATGCCAACTGGAATTCGGTAGTCTTTACCTACCCATCTAGGTATCAGCCGTGAATGGTTTGTTAGTAAAAATTATATAAAAATATACGTAAATGTTGATAGTAAATCTATTTAATGATAATGATCGATTTAAAAGATTTTATTTTTGTAATATTCCGTGGACACTTGTAGCTTCTGTGGCAAATGATACGATATCTGTACACATGTAATGTTTGTAATGCGACGGCTGTCGGATTGTGATCGCCTTATCTATTGCTTGCTACCGTGTAGATATCGATTTACAATTATCGATTGACTTATCGATGTTTTTTCATATCTATAGATATGGTTTGAGGTAATTTAGGAGTTATTTAACAAAAATTGTTAAATCAATAATTTAGTAATGCTCTACATTTTGAGCATAACGATGTTTTCCTTCACCATAAGAGAGTCGGGTAAATATGAAATGCAATTCGAAAATCGAAAATAATTGGTACATGTTGAGATTCGAACTCGGGACTTGTAGATTACAACTTAAGAGCTAAACCCCTGAGCCACCGACGATCTTAAAGATTGTTTTGTTTAATAAATGCCAAAGTATATGTGATAATTTATCTGTGAGTGTCCGACATATAAATCATAAACATAATATTATCTACCTAACAATTATTTCACCAGTTAACAGCGCACAGTTTGTACGATAATCGAGTTCCCAGATAACGTCCCACACCATGCGTCCATCACGCTACTGTGTTCTCCCTCGCTCATGCCGAAACTGTATTTGCATCCCTTTTTCGCTTATCTGGCTAGTTACGAATTTAAAAACTAAAATAATGAGCGATATATCGCGGCCGCTATCGCAGCATCCGCCAGCGTATCGCCGCAGATAACACTACATCTGCCATGTCAATGCTCGCCGATTTGAATTTCGAACGCAATTATACGCACGTTCTATTATATGATTTCGTTTTTATATCCAGCCAGTTTCTAAAGTTGACAGGTGCTGTCAAATAAAACCTCTTTAATAATCTGCCATAAATAATTCGCTGACTGGCTTTTATTGCGTATTATTCGCTGTTTTAACTTTTATGATAATTATTGATTTCATCAAAGTTGAAAGCAGTTTATTTAAAAAATTATTTATATAAATTAATGATTGAATTATGCCTTTGGTTTGTATAATTAATTTAAATATATTTTTCCTATGTAATGTTTAAAATAGAAAGGTAAAATGAGAATTAATTAAACTGTATTCGATCCAAAAGTGTTTAATTGGACTTTTATCGCAATTGCCAAAATAAATAAACCTACCTAACATGTATTATTTTGACCTTGTTAGAGGATATTAGGTAGGTGTGGTTTGACTTGTGTGTGGTATAAAATGGTTAGGTTACATTTTCTTGTCGCGGACGTAAAGCAGTGCCCGCGACCCCGCCGTAATACGGTTGAGGGCCGTCAGGTTTTAGTGGGTATTACGGTCACCTTCTGTGGCCGGCGAGTCCCACACCTTACGTCATTGCACATCCCGGCGTAGGGGTGCGTAAATCCATTTCCTGACGTTTAAAAAAAAGGTTACATTTTCTACCTATGACACCTTGAGTACCAACTTAAAAGACTGTGACAGAATATTTTTTTAAACTATAACGTGGCAAAGGAATCATCGGTTATCTGGATTCGCCGAAATAGCGAAGCGACCGCTGCCCATATTGTAGGAAGAGGATGGAGGAGGAGACGCACAAAAATATAATATTTTTTCCTTTTTGTATGCGTTCCATGCATAGCTAAATCCACTTCTTTTCTCGTCATTTCTTTATAAGAAAAATATAGGAAGGGAAAGTGGTCTAAAATTGACCCTCCGTCACCATACGCATCAGCCGAATCACGCAATTGCTTCCATATCACGGTTATGTGGTCCTGGTATTTCACGGGGCGAGTCGGTCCACTGCAGATGTTGTGATCAATGTGAATTTGGTACACATAGGTTACCAATTCAATGAATGAAGGAACGCTTATTGCCACAAAAGAATTTACAGAAAAACATACAATGAACAATAACTCACGTGTTTCGTATTAGGTATCAATTACTATGTAACTAATATTTTTCGTGATAAGAATCGATAAGACGTCAATGCAAGCTAAGTTTACATCAGGAGTTGCTTTGTGCTACAGAACAGCGATAAGTCACGTATGTATCGGATGCGAGACGATAGCTTACAATATTGCTATTATAATTATGAATAGTTTTAAAACAATAAAAAAAAAATGTTGTCATAGTGGTTAGAATTATAGACGCGACATTTGAAATAATTCAGGAGGTTACATTCAAAGGCCAAAGAAAGCATGAAAGGGGTACATTCAGAAATTACAGTTGATAGGGAAATATGGGAAATAACAAGGGCAGGTTGATGATGATTTTCAAAAGTAACCAATCCCCGCCGATTTGAGAAAAAATGTGCACTTGTGTATTTCAAAAGTGGTAACCTCCAGGAAGACAGCACATAAGTGTACACGAGTGTTTTATGAAATCGGCGAGGATGGTGTTGACCAATTCCAAAATAAGAACCTGCATTACTTCTCTACTATTTATTCTCTGATTTTTCAAAATGAACAGTATTTTGAGGGTCGAGGCACTGGAAATTCTCTCAAATTTTGCATCGTTTCTCATTTTTTTTAGATCCTGGTTTATATTTATAATAATACTATTATTGTCTTTTGTAATATCAGTGAGCGATGTTAAGAAACTGTTTATCGAGATGTATATAATAATTGTGTAAATACGAACGTTGGTATCATGCGGTTGGATATCTGATTATCGCTCGCTCTTATCTAGGTTCAAAACGTTATCAGTCAATAAAAAACATATCCCTGATGCGGTTATATGGTGAATTCAACTTAACTTATTGTTAACATACATATATGTACGGTAGCTTAGGGGTTTAGCTCTTGACTTGTAAACTACAGGTCACGAGTTCGAATCCCGCCATACCAATGTGTTTTTCGACTTTCATATGTACATATTTACCCGAAGTTCTTAGGTGAAGGAAAACATCGTGATGTCTGCACATATCGGCGAAGAAATTCAACTCGACTAAAATACTATCCTAGTGAGTACAAAGTATTAGCAGCTATGGCTTGATAAACTTTAGCATTTGGTGCTGAGCTTTAAACGGTCGGTTTTCGGGCATTTGCTAAAGACTTGTACGCACCAGGACAGTATTTTAGTCGAGTAGCAAGTAATTTAGTAACTAAACGTGTCCGAACTGCAACATTTTGTAGAGTAGATTAGTAAATCCTTTGTTTGGATACTTGTTACTAAATAAAATACTATCCTGTCGCGAACAAGTCTTTAGCGGCGTCAATTCGTCTTTATTGACCTTTTTGGAATTTTTGAACATCCTATGTAAAAAAAAAGGTTAAAGGTTTCGACCCATGATGTGCTCCATTTTCCGCAACTCCACGACTAGCGCATATTTCGCGTGATAGTTAATAACATCCTATATATTTTTTAAATTATGTTTCTAATTGAAGTGTCGAGCAGTTGTTTTTGATAACATCAATATATATTTATATTGTATCTAAATGGAATTTACATTTGATAATTATATTGATAAAATGCTCTCAAAACTTGATATCGATTCTCGGTATCGGAGTTTAGTTGTGACCTACAACTGTGAATGCGTGATCTTTGTACATTCGTGGATCAATTTATTGTATTTACAAGGAAATCTACATTCCATTATTAACAGCCTTATTCGAGGCAGAGGAATAAAATCAGGATGTTATTTTCAAAAGTGGTCAAATTTTTGAGCAAACAGCACTTTTGTTTGTGTAAAAGTGCTTTTTTCTCAAATTGGCAAAAATGAAGTTTAAAATAATAGTTAGACCATCTGACTACGACTTAGGGTCCTTCAAGAACCGAGCGTATCACCTCCTCAAAGGCCGGCAACGCATCTGTGGTTCCTCAGGTATTGCAGATGTCGCAGGGCGTCGTTGATCACCTCGGTGTTCCCGCTGCTCGTTTGCCCCCTTTTCTTATAAAAAAACCACTGGCACGCTATAATTTTAATTAGTTCAGTCGTTTTTGTAAAACAAACTAGACAACAAATAAAAAAAAATGTAGACAATTTTCAGCCACTTGCTAATACTAATATATCTACACCAAAACATTAGTTCTTTAATTTAAAAAAACATAATAACATCTTTGTCTTTGTCTCAGTGGTGGAAACAGTATCTATATCTTCATAACATTTATTCTTGGAATTATAAAGTATAACATCATCAATAAAACCTGTTTTTATCTCGATTCCAATAATTAAAAATTAAAAAAGCATCAGTCGTCATACGCGTCACACAAGGGGGGGGTGTCCGCTCGCCTCATCCGTGATAAGGAGCAGATAAGAGTCGATAATGGTAATGGACCGCGTTCTCAAATGATAAGATACGTTAATGAATCTTCGCTTTAAAACTATACTCGCTAATGACCGATTCTAGACTTTTAGATAAATGACACGATCTCAGCTGATGTTCATATTTGTGTATAACAAAGTATAATAAATACATATCCTCTTATTATTAAAATTATAAAGTACTGCGATAAACGAGGACCAATAAGTCCTCGATACGATACAGGCGGACACTAGGAACTAAATAACATAGACCAGGGATCTCATTGGACCAAATTATGCATCATAAGAAGTACCAGGAACAAGGATGTTCTGTATTTTGGAATACATTTTATGAATGTACCAGTAACAAACGTAGAAAGTACAACAGTAATAACGCTGATTCTCGTTTCGGAATAAAGCAGTTCCCTCATGTTATTTAAACCATATTTTTGTAGACTGTACGCCTCTCTGACGTCACAATTGTGGTCTCATGTTATTGTGTTGCGATACCATGTTTTAAAATGTGTTCACGATGACTGACCCTCTTTTAAACGAACTTCTTGGTACGGGAGCGGTTGTTTGTTTCCATTACCTTATTTGATTAGTTTTTATTTACTGTTTACTATAATTATGAATCATTATTGTAATGAAATATAGCTATTTTCCTTTGATATGTAGTAGATAGTAGAATATCTATCAAATTTTTGATTTTTTTTTGGTTGATTGATGGTTTGGACCAGTTCAATCTAAAAGCACATTTAATTATTGTATTTTAATTACAAGTTAAAAACCATGCTATAGATTTAATTGCTTTGATTTAGTTGCTATAAGTTTTTAAATCTGAGCATTATTTGTTAAAGGGTAAATATCGTATCGTATAACAATGGATAGGGGCCGGTAAAAGTTTTCGATGATATCGCATCACCTATTAACCGGCCGTGATTAAACAATGGAGCTGTAATCGAAAAAATAATTCGAGCAATTTATCTAACGCCCTGACTGATTCCCGACGGCAATTTGTCTGCCAGATTAGAGATTGCCTCGATTGTTAACTATAAGCTAATGTAATTAGTAACTATTTGTTTTTGCCGGGTTATCGTATCACTACAATGGGGAAAGGCTACGTTTTTGAAATGATTCGATTAGTTCAGACAGTTTGATTTGTTTGTATCATTTCTCTTACTTTACAACCCATTCTCACATTAGTATGTTCTCCTTTGTTGTTAATAATATAATAATTTTAGTCTACGTTTTAACAGTGGTAGAGCCTGCTTCCACATCGCTCAAATTGTCCGGCTCGCCCGGTGAAATACCACGACCACACAGAAGACAGGCGTGAAATGGAAGCAATTCCGTGTTTCGTACAAAGAGTGTGGTGCCGGAGGCCTCATTTTAGTCCACTTTCCCTTCCTATCCTTTTCTTATTAGAAAATGATAGAATGGGGAAGTGGATATGGCGGGGGAGGGGACGTATAGGAAAAGGAATTATCCTCTTGCTGTGTGTCTCCTCGTCCGCAGAAGGGTAGGCAACACATCTGCAATCGCAGATGTCTATGGGCAGCGGTCGCTTCGCTATTTCAGCGAATCCAGGTGACCGCTAGCTCGTTTGCCACTTTATTAAAAAAGGTTACAGAAGATATTTAGGAAAGCAGTTATTGATTTGTCATTCCTTATATTTCCCGTGTAAACTTAATCTGTTGGACTTTACTGATGCTTGGCTTTACTAGGTCCTTCAATCTTTGTTTCGTTCTAGAAGATGACTTTCCTAACACATATTTGCTATCGTTTTGTTTTTCAAACGAGAAACATTTTAATTACGTGTACCAAGGTTTAAACTATTATCGGTAAGTGCAGCTCTTACAATATGGCCACGTGCGGTGAAGTACATTGTTCCCCCGCCTTGCGGGTGGTCCCGGCTTCATATTGTTGTACCTTCGATATCTTACGGATAAGTACGTGATTTAACATGAAGTACATAGCGTGATTGGTATAAAGATATTGGCAGCAAATTGCTGGATCTAAAACGGTATAATTTATCTAATACTAGAGACACACCACTACAGAAAAATTGTAAATGTTGTATATAACAGCTATACTAATATTTGCATCCGTGCGAAGCCGGGTGTCGCTTGTCGTACATATAATCCTTCCTCTTCAATCACTCTATTAAACAAAACCGCATCAAAATCTGTTGGGTAGTATTAAAGATTAACCATACAGAGATATAGGGACAGAGAAAGCGACTTTGTTTTATACTATGTTGTGATTGCTGTTGGCGAATCTCCTGTTAATCGTTTCTTCTTCAACGTGTGAATTCTTTATGCCTCCATCATGCACTCGGGGTTTCCCATCCTGAGGGTCAACCTGGATTGCTCTGTGAATCATTGATTTTAAGTATATCTTGGTGGAAATGTAACTCGATTCCCTTCCGGCACGCACGCACTTATATTTTGATTCGCCATTGAAATCCTTGTACTTACATCGTTCGCTTGAACATAATCACCTGTCCCATCTTGTACAACATTGTTCTTTCCATCGAGCAATAAACCAAACTCGCCTTTACGAACTTAATGAGTGGGTTCATTATCGCTTGTAGCATCGCTCACACGACCTACGGCCTCGCGATCCATTTCATCTACAAGCATAAACTACGGAGCGGGCGTCAATTGTTAACAACCTCTCGATTCTCGTGAATAGATACAATCGATTCTGTCGTTTATTTTCTCGCACTAGAGTTGCTCGATTGTTTCATACGATACTACTCGCCCGCAGCCTTCTAGATCATGCTTTCCTACATCAAATTGGACATGACAGAGCACTCAATTATGTTCCTTAAACGGTTCGCTCTTGAGACGAGATTCGCGGTTATAATTTTGACAAGTGATATCGATTAATCCTTTATTAGAATCGATTTTGGACTCTATTATGTGTGGGATAGGTGTGGTTATGTTTTTATATGTGTATTTTTTGTGTAGGTTATTGTTTAGGACAGTCGTTTGTTTTGACAGGGCGCGTCGGTGCGCGGTTACGGTGACTGAGATTGCCCGATTGTGTGGAGCGTTTTAGATTAAAAGATAACGAGGGACTCACGGGCCGAGGCGTAAGTTGACTGCCATACTGTCATGTTTTATTTAAACAATGTCTTTTTTTCTTATTGTAAAACACATCTATTACATCATACAACTATCAAGAAGGAAAATAATTTAAAAGTTGAAAGCACCATTGGCTTTCAATTCTGTAGATGTACATTTACTACAAGTTTTCAATAATTCTTTTGGCATTTTGGACGTAATTTATCAGCAGGGCACTCGGTGCCAGTAGCCTTCACGGGGGCCTTGTTTATCAGAGGTTTATTGCCCGTCGCTAATTATCTCACCAGAATCACATTATTGTTGTCAATCCGTGCTGCCTCTGTGTATTAAATATCAATATATCATTTCATTTACTCTGTAATGTTTGTCGTTTTTGTGGTGGTCTGTAAATGGTCCGATGTAGAGATTAGATAAAGCTACAAGTTGTTACTCTATAATTATACATGTGTTAGCAATCGCTCTACATTTTCTATACTAAATGCTTTACAATTAATTGTCTAGATTTTCGATATAAACAAAACTTTAATATGTTTCTATAATTATCACATTTTTGTGCCGAAAATTACTTTTCCTGATTGGTATTGTCACTTAGCATGATAAACAAGTGATAATTTTCTGTCTGCCTTTTTTAACTTCGTCATAAAAACTTAGTTTTTAAGCCAGGTTAATATTTAATGCAAGTTTAGAATAAAATGTCTACTGTTTTGTTTCCTAACCTCAAATATTTTCTCTATCAGGCAAAGGAATATGAAATTTTTAGCTCTGGAATGCTTTTAAAGTAACTGGCATCTCTACACACTAAGCGTTTAACCGACGTGTATACAGTATACAGGCACAGCCAAAACCAGATGCGAACACGATAGTTTGCGGTAATCTGCGCCTACGCACTATTGTTCAAAACTTGGTATGCTCATTTTGTATGGCGAGATAGCATCGCCCGCTCAACACGGGCCCCTGTACTCTATAAGGCAATACTGTTGCCTGATTTAAGTACGGTATCAGTCTTGTACCGATGTTAGGATTGTTTCTTAGGCCGTCTAAAACGTTCAGTCTTAACTGCGCGTGTACACATCAATTTGAACTGCACGGTCGAACTGTACAGTTAAATCTGAGCCTCTGGCAAAGGTTTAGACACTAAAGATGTATCATTTTTAATGGGCATTTCGTGAAAGCAAAATTGAATTGGTTGATTAAAAAGCTGTCATTTTGTTTGGTTAATCTAGTAGATTACAGTGTATTTCTATTGATTTTTAGAGCCTACTAGTAAAGTTTTTTAGTTTATTTTTTGTCACTAGATGGCGACACTATTATAAATACTAGTATAGTATTATATTATCTGTGTTTTTAACTAAAATTAACTATTTTATCAAAATAGTCGTAGGTTTTTTTTCACACTATCACTTTAATTTATGGATGTAACTTGTCTCAAATACAAGTTATTTTATTTATTTATTTTATCAATAGTAAGTACGTATACAGGGTGTCCCGTAAGTCGACGCCAAAACTGAAACAGGTGATAATAATGCCTCTTCCTTCCATTTAAACTAGAAGTGGCATTCAATGACATTCGTTGCACTAAAATCACTTTTAGTAGATAAAAAGATTTTTTAAAAATTGCGATTTTTGAAGAAAAATATTTTTTTCCCTGTTATGTAAGAAATAATGTAGCAAGTGCTGTACCATTTTAGAATCCTTATGAATTGCGCCAACTTTTCGCGCGACGTGCCATACTAGCGTTGGTACATTTTTTTTTCAGGACAGTCATTTAAAGTTGGGCGAATATTTAATCGTTCCTTTATAGTTCGGATAAAAGTGGCATTATCTTCTAAGCTGTAGCAGTTAGCTTATAATTTTAAACAATAGGTTATACAAACACTATTTAAGATTAGACAAGAAAAATAAAAATTTAAAAAAGTAAAGAGTTATAGCTACTGCAGGCTAAAAACCAACACAGGGTGTACTTTTTTTCGAAAATTTAGAACATGCTTTAGTTCATAAACTATTAGACATAGATTTTTTTTTATATTTTTCTGGTGTCTCTTAAGACTTCCTCTATCACCTGTTTCAGTTTTGGCGTCGACTTACGGGACACCCTGTATAATTATTCCGGAACTAAGCAAGATTGTTTTCAAGCAGAAAACCACTAACAACTTGATGAAGACCTTTCTGGCCAATTCGCATATTGCTGGCCACAAGGAATTAATTTCGGATACTTGTCATTTTAAATGGCTTCCGATGCATAGATTAAAAGAAGCAGATCGGACATGACATATGTCAAACTGACAGCGACTGTGACACATTTATACGAAACATACGTAACGTGACAAAGACAGTGACATAGATCTTTGGTCCCTTTCTCCGTATACGATTTTGTTTGTTTGGGTCCAGAAATAAGACTCAAACAAATGTGACGTATCGTATAGTATTGTGGCGCTCCAAGCGTAATTACGGTGAAATAATTTTTCATACATCCCAGGCAAAGGCTTAAGAAATGATATTATTGGTTTAAAACCGTATAGTAATGCACACACACCATACCTATGTGTTCTAAAGTATTTTTTGTCCCAGTACTATATCTTTCTCTTTCTACGTTTAATTCCGACATGTCTAATGGACGTAGTTGTCAAAAAGAGATATAAATCTTTGAAAATTATCAAATAATCGTCGTTACGGTTGCGCGTACACCGGATGTCAAACTGAAGTGTGACAATGCAATTATGTATACAACTACCGTATTGTACTTTGAACTTTCTCTACATAACAATAAAGGTTATTTTACTAAAATGTATAAACATGGTCGTTGGTTGTGTATTTAATAACAGTAACTTGTCATAGCTATGTGGTTTTAGGGTTCAGTAAGAAAAAAAATAGTTTAAAATCAAAATGAATTTTTCAATTACCCCACAGCTTCATTAGACTATTGTTGTCTCTTATTTTTCATCTAACTAGATTGAGGGGGACGTTTTGACAGTTATAGGTGTCTCCAAAAAGAAATAAACATATTTTTATAAGTCGACAAACGTGCGAAGGGAACACTAAGGAGGTCATCGACGCCCATAGACATTCGCAACACTGGAGAGACTGCCAACGCGTTATTGACATGTTTAGTTTACCCAATTTAGCTTCAAAAATGACTCCTCAAAATTAAATAAGTATGTACTCGTACGTATAAACTTTAAAATAAAAAAAATGGAAACTAAGACTGCTGGTGTAAATTTACTTTGTTTAAAATTCTTTGAGGAATTATTATGACAGTTATTTTACAAAATACGGAACCCTATAAAATATAGATTGGTTCAACCTTGACGTGTTCATATTGATCTAAATCAGACCATTAAATACCTGTCTGATTGTATATTTGATATAAAGATTTATGTTGTTTAAATAACACATTCGAATTGTATTTTTTGTGACGCGAGTCAAACCGCCGCGGTTTATTTTGAGGTTAACTTGTTACCAAAGATATATTATACTATAGATGGAACATTCGAAGCCTAAAAGTGAGGCATTTTCTTTGACTTCCGAAGGTCTCACGTAGGGAGATTTCCCCCTAGTGTTGACATTTACATTACATTTACCGACATAAAAAGTCGACCGAATGTAACCTCTTTTCTCATATTTAAATTTTATTTCATAGTATTTACTGAAGTTTAATATTATAATAAATCGATACATTATTGAAAACGCTATGACCTATCACCGTTAGAAAGCTCTATTATCATCGTGTAACATAGGCTATATTATTTAATTCCACGCGGACGAAGTCGCGCACAACAGCTGATTTTTATAAGAGTAACGACGACGCCACCATCCTTGTAATTTACAAAATATTAATGTTCATTTATTTAAATAGATAAATCATTTATTGATAAAAAAATCCTTAATTTCTTATCTTTATTTCTAACATGTACTGTTAACAGTCAGGTGCAATGCCTCGTACGAACTAGAGTAGTAGTTTAGTCGAGTAGCAAGTAGCATTTAACCGAACAAAGGATTTACTACTGTTCGGACTCGTTTAACCCTAAACTTACGCACTAGTATAGTAATTTAGTAACTAAACGTATCCGAACAGCAACATTTTAGTAAAGTAGATTAGTAAATCCTTTGTTCGGATACTTGCTACTTGTTACTCGACTAAAATACTATCCTGGTTCGTACAAGGCTTTAAGCAATGTTTAGTCAAGCCTATAACTCTTCATAGCTTGGGATCGCTTTCAACAACTTCTCTATCGAGCAATCCGCAATGATTTACTGCAAGCAAAGGTCGTGTCGATTCAACGATAGAGGGCGTTAGTATTGCAATATAATTATTAGGCTTTACAACAACCAAAACTATTAAAATAGTATTCATATGTACTTTTTTGTCTAACGGACATATTGTAAATCAAATCTAAAAGTAAGTTTAGAATCTAATAGCCTTCAAGTATGCAATTTGGAGGTTAAGCGTGGTCTTATCAATTAAGACATTTACATATTTAAATTACGTTTCTAAATTCGACCGAAATTGCTTAAATAATAATGTATCGATTAATGTTTGCTAAGCCAAAAGTCGACATTCGCTACTTAAAAGAAATTCATTCGTAACTTTTTAGTTACGAATGAATTTCTTTTGCTCTTTTGAGCAAACATCGCATTAATCTCTCGATTTCGGTCGAATGTAACATCGTTACGGTATCCAGGGTCCTCACGCGACCGCAAGTGTTGGAATTTAAAACGGAATAAAATAAGACAATTACCTGTTGGCAAATGTTCCGATACGGGCCGCCACAATCGGCTCACGGGACAATCTCACCATCGGTAATTTGGTAATAAAATGAAAATACGTTCGCTTCTTTATCTATAATCCGCTCTATATATATCCCACTCTATATAAACATTCAATAACCGAAGCGAAACGATGTAACCGACTCTACAATTCCTCGAATACACTCCAACAAGCTGCAAACAAGTTTATTGCATCTATAAAACATTCGCTTCGCTTTTAAGGGTCAAAATCGCATAACGGGTTGCAACTCGTCCGCTTTCGCGGATTCGTGCCGATTTCGCGTGGCTGCAAATTTAATTTTCTTTAATAAGCTTCGGGATTTTGCGGTTGAAGAAAATGTTCTTTAATTTAAGTAGTCGTAGGTCGATTGTTGTACGACGGGATGCGCCGGCGTCGAAGGCATGTATCTAGATAGCCAGCTTGTTTCATCGGGAGAGATGCGAGCGGCGATATGGGCCCCGCCCATGCTTTTTTCGTGGTCTCTAAGTAACAATGGGGTGATCTGCTAACTAAATAACGAGTGCGATGCATCAGTGGGAACCTTGTCGATGGCGCGTCGTGCTTTATTTGTACGGTGTCGGTGCGCGGACGCACTGATTGACTTTTGTCTCAATGACCCCGTATACCCTCGACTTGCTGCTTTCCTGGTACTTCGCACAAGTTTATTACTTACAGATTTACTTTTTTTAAGTTTATTACTTTTTTTCAAGAAAATGTATCAATTCTATAATTTTAGGATAAATCATAGTTTAGTTAAATCCGAATTTATTGTGCAACTTCTATAAGGAAGATCATAAGGTTAAAATCAACGATATGTGCTATTTACGCGTTGTATTAATTTACGATTTTCCGCCATAACAACGAGGGTTTTTTATTCCACTAATTAAGCGTATCGATGGTGTGAGACCATGTTTTCCTCTTACAATCAATATATATGTAGTTATTCCTTGTTTTGTTGCGGTGTACGTGATTATGGACTGGTGGTGTTACGGTACTGTCAGACTGTGGACCTGTTGTGTTTGTTCATTTTGGTAAACGATCAGAGCGTAAGATGAAGTTTGGTTTCTATGTGGTTATAGTACGAGTAATCTCGTCTTGGAAGCGAATTCCTTAAAGCCGGCTACAAACTTTCTGTTTTAATTGCACAGTTAAAACTGACGTCTGTAGGCAAAACAGAGAACTGTACAGTTAAAACTGTGCAGTTGAAATTGAAGGTTTGTAACCGGCTTTAAGTGGTCTTATGTCAGCAAAACATACTTTAACGGAATTATTTTTTTTTAAGTTGTAAAAAAATTATAATGGAAAAATTTAGATGTTGGTTTGAAAAAGTGACATTTAAGTTAGGATATCGTGTCATATTTTTAGGAAAAAAAAAATCAGATCTATCACTAAGATCGGATATAGTTTTGTACGGTGTTGTCCAGTGTTGGGCGGTAGGGGGCGCTGCGGGAGGCGGGGCGAGGCCCCACCTCTCGAAGCCATGCTGGTGCGGTGACGTAGCGGACAGGTTTGTTAGCTGTTGGCATAAGCACTGGGTTCGAAGTACGCGAGGTGACTAACGTTACTCATGTACCAATGTATTTAATACTAGCTGTTGTACGCGACTTCGTCAGCGTGGAATTAAATAATATAGCCCATGTTACTCGGAGATGATGTAGCTTTCTAATAGTGAAAGAATTTTTGAAATCGGCCCAGTAGTTCTTAAGTTATTTCAATACAAACAAAAATTCAAAAATACAAAGTTTCTCTCTTTATAATATTAGTACAGATTGTTATTATTTTGTATTTATAATTGCAAAAAATACTAAATTAAAGTTAGACAAAGTAACGTACGGTCGGTTATGTCGCTAACCCTACATTACACGCAGAAAACGGCCTCACGCCGAGGCTAACTGTCCGTTTGTATCGCGAACCCGGTCTAATGAAGCCATAGGATTAGTAGAAAACCTTTTACTAAACAATAAGTATCTACCAGCCAAAGACTAAAGAATAAAAAGACTGGACATCGTGAATTAAATTTTATTGCTTCTCACTTTGTCCTATTTTAGTTGTCAAGTTAATATTGAAAATGCTTAAAGGAACTTCTGTAATTATGTTATTTTAATATCTTTGGTAACATATATCAAGCTAAAACGCATGCCCAACAGATACTGTTATTCTCTCAACATTGTATAATTTGGCAAATTAAAAAAATGACATTTTATTGCCTGTTAGGAACCCTTTTCCTCCATCCATCAAGCAGTTCGATTTGCTGGATAAACAAATTAGTGTCCACAAACAGGATGGTCGGCTAAAGAGATGTTATTAAGAAATAAATTGCTAAAGATGTAGGGTTGCCACAACAAAGTTGACAAGCATTATCTTTTCTAATTTACTTTTACTAAAATATGGATTTTTTGTATTACGTTTTTATTGTTTCAAGAATGAAAACAGATTGTACATTTTTGTAGATTGTAGTCTAATAAAGCAGTCTGTATATTAAACGAATTTTGGCGCATGTATAGATAACAAAATTAAACATTTAAACGCATAATGATTAGTTGTATTGATAGTGTGGATACCGTGAAGGTAAAAACCAGAAACCTTGTTACACTTGCACGAGTAAGATATTAAAACCGGTTCCATTCGATATCAGCCTTGATAAACAATTGGAACAATAAAATTACAATATTTGATAGAGTTCTGGCATTTTATAATACTAGCTGTTGCTCGCGACTTCGTCCGCGTGAAATGATATAGCAGAGCCTTTGTTACTCGGGGATAATGTAGCTTTCTAATGGTAAAAGAATTTTTGAAATCGGACTAGTAGTTCTTGAGTTATTTCAATACTTACAAAAATACATTTTTTTCTCTTTATAATATTAGTATAGATATTTATATTATTAGTAACATACAATAATTGTATTTTTTAAAGTCATTCCAGTTTTTTTTAAAATAGTATTTTGTATTAATTTCAAAATATAAAGTGGCAACCCTAGAACGCGACTGGTTCGGCCCGCGGCAACGCATATAAATTAGAGATTTATTCGTAATCTTTCATTTTTCACAGTCGTTTAATACAACAGCCGATTGACGCCTTTCCCTGGCACATAATTAGGAAATGAGTTTGTTTTCTCCAGAGTTTTGTTTGCAAAAATACTCCGCCCTTTTGACGAAAATTGATTTTAAATTTTAGACATTTTTATACCTATCCATGATCACATAAAAATATACTTATCGTAATATTGTTTTAACACATAAATGCTTATCTATGTACAATTTTAACTATTTGAGTACTTTTTTACTTTTAATCTTAAATAACTAGTTTAGAGTTAGAAAGCGCTTAAAACTTGAAATTCGTTTTTTAAAATGATAGCTGGTGTTTAAGTAAACATTGTTTTATATTACAAAAAATTAAAAACATAAAAATTATTTTAAAATGAAAAAAAAAAACAGATTCCTTCCTTTGTAAATATATGAAAATCGAAAAACAGATTGGTACATGGCAGGATTCGAACCCAGGACCTGCAGATTACATGTCAAGTGCTTAACCCTTGGCCACCAACGATTTAATCCTCCACAATACCCATTAAGTGCTATAATAGTGTACCTTTTACTATCACCCCTTCATCGGTTAGCATAATCTTTGTCCAACATCGTAGAGCTGTTTAAAATTCTTGCCGAAGCTTGGCGCGCGTTTTGTAAACATGACGTCACGTCCGGCGCGGCCGCGGCGGAAATTCGAGCCGTCTCAGAGGGAAGGCGGGAAACATTCCCGATTACCTAGTGACGGACAACTTTGTTTTTACACTGAAATATTGTTCAAAAGACAATACTTATTGATGACATCGTTTATATAAAATACACTGTTTTGAGTTTAAATCTCTACTAATATTATAAAGAGAGAAACTTTGTATTTTTGTATGTATTGAAATAACTCAAGAACTACTGGACTGATTTCAAAAATTCTTTCACCATTAGAAAGCTATATTATCCCCGAGTAACATAGGCTATATTATTTAATTCCACGCGGACGACGTCGACACGTGACAAGCACATTACTTATCGAAAGTCATTGTCAGTCTCGTACATTTTTCTCGATTCCATCAGCTATATCGCTAATCGAAACATAATTTGGGTATCCGCCAGTTCCTATTTATAGTTACTTTGCAAACAAATTAATTAAGCCCGAAAAATCTACTAAAATGAGAAGGAAACTATATTTTATTAACTTCAAAACCTTACTTTATAAAAACAAAACATAAAAAGCGACATTAACGATAATCTTAATTTTACATTTTTAATTTACATTCCAAAAATGGAAAGGCGTTGGAAAAAATATAATTAAAGGTAATTGGGAAAAAGTCTTTAGGCAAAATAATTCAAACTTAATGTTGCCGTATTCCTGTTAATGTTGCGTTGGATTAAGGAAGAAAAAACTGCCGTAAAGTTATTTTTGTTAATTAATGTTGCAACAGGATAAGAAACACTTGAAAACGTAATTATTATGTTTTGTGACTAAGTTTTTTATGATTGAAAATTATTTAAAAAGCTTTACTTTCATCTCAAACAAAAAAATAAGAGGTTTATTCAAAGTATTTATTAAAATAATATTTTTTTGTATTGTTACAGGTAAGTCTGCAGTTTGGAACTTCGCTTCAATTAATACACAAAAGATGGGAAACAAAAAACGCAAACAGTTATTTAAAAAGGTTAAAGGTTTGACCCATGATGTGCTCCATTTTCCGCAACTCCACGACTAGCGCGTATTTTAAATAGCTAAGTTATTTATTGCATTCAAATTACAATGAAATTTTAAAAAACTGCTAGCCTTTTTTTCGAGAAATGAACTAAGACTTATGCCTTGTTCGCACCAGGATAGTATTTTAGACGAGTAGCAAGTATCAGAATAAAGGATTTACTTATCTACTCTACTAACTTGTTCGGGGTTTATATGCTTTTAAAAATGGGTAGGTATCTTTATTCTGTATAGATTTTAAATAACTTGTCATTATTTTAAAATAATTTAGTTGGCAACGATTAGTCTTAACAATGGTTGAGCCTGCTTTAACATCTTCGCACGAATTGTCCGGCTCGCCCGGTGAAATACCACGACCACACAGAAGACAGGCGTCAAATGGAAGCTATTCCGTGTTTCGTCTGAAGAGTGTGGTGCCGGAGGACTAATTTTAGTCCACTTTCCCTACCTATCATTCTCTTATAAGGTTATAATGGTATGGGGAAGTGGTTTTGGCGGGAGAGGGGACGCATAGGAAGAGGAATTATTCTTTTGCTGTGCGTCACCTCCTCCATAGATTAGGGGTAGGCAATACATCTGCAATTGCAGATGTCTATGGGCAGCGGTCGCTACGCTATTTCAGCGAATGAAGGTGGCCGCTTGCTCGTTTGCCACTTTTTAATATAAAAAAGTCAATCAACAATCTTATTTTCTCTATCAAATAAGGGTGGTAACTAAGTAAAGCGCATGCATTACGAAGCGTATTGTCATAAGGTTCCATGCGCGAATCAATGAGGTAAAGAGCTGCACGGATGCGGCTGAACTTTTTAATCTGGTCAGACAATTCAAATGTGGCATTATGCGAGAGAGGAGGCGAGACAATAGCGCCGCGGTTTAGCCGCTCAAACAACCGGAGTGGACTATCTCAGACTCACGTGCGCCAACTCTGTATAAACTTCAGGGAAATGCCTTTTATACGCTTTTTTACTAAACTTGTTATGTCCTTATTTTCGATGTGAGTTCGTATGATATATGTTTTATGTTTTATACTATCGACATAGCTTAAATGTTAGTAATTTTTTTTAAAAATTAAAATTAAAAGATTTTCAATCTGTTCAAGATTGTTAACAAACAAGTAATTGAATTGAAAAAACGTTTAGTAGACTTTTAATACTATAAAAAACTTAATATAAATTTTATTGAAAACGAGAAGTTTTATGAGATCAACAATATTAAACAGCGATACAAACGAGTCTGACGACAGCGCCATCTATCTCCCGGGCGGCCAAGCGGCGCGTCCCGAGCGCACCGGAAATGAACCGGCTTACGCGATCGGCATGCCCGCCGACTTTCACTTTGGTGTGTTCACACCCTTATTTATGTTACAATGATATACTGTCTGAAGATATGTCAAAATGAAGACACAATAAATACGTACGTAGTTACTTTAAAATGAAGTGGAATAAATATAAGTATTTAAAACTAAATAGGTATAAAATAGTTATATAGAGCGAAACAAACTTGTTTTTTTTTTATAAGAAAAGGAAGCAAATGAGCAGCGGGAACACCGAGGTGATCATCGACGCCCTGCGACATCTGCAATAACAGAGGAACCACAGATGCGTTGCCGGCCTTTGAGGAGGTGATAAGCTCCCCAAAGGCCGGCAACGCATCTGTGGTTATTATTGAATGACCCCAAGCCGTAACGGTTTGTAAATACCGCCGAGGACAGACCATTCTACAGTGCGGCTGTGCGAGGCAGGAAGTTGCGCGAAAACCGCACTGTAGAGGATTGCCAGCCATCGAGGTGGTGCGGATGGAAACTGGCGGTCTGTCGACTCATCCGATGACGGAACTCGGCAACAGGAATTGTTTCAAACAATTCTTCAGAGCACTCCCCGTGGTAGATGCGGTTGTTTCACCTCTTTCAAAATTTTTCTTTTTTGAGTGAACCCCTTACTTCTATATCTTTCCCAACCTCTAGACTTTTTCATACTATAAGGTGGTTATAGGATAAAATAATATCATAAGAGTATAACATTTATCCATCATTAACATAAAGATGTAACCAGGTGGTAGGTGGAGGGCCGGAGCCTGGTATAATGCGCGTCACGTTGATAACGCGGTGATAACGCGGCGATCACGCTGCACTATCGCCGCGTGTCACATTGTTCGCTATCGAGTTGCACTTTCGCTTGATAGTTAGGGCTGTAACATATCTATACTAATATTATAAATAGAAAATCTTTGTATTTATATATTTATGTATGTATTGAAATAACTCAAGATCTACTAGGTCGATTTCAAAAATTCTTTCACCATTAGAAAGCTATTTTATCCCCGAGTAATATGTTACTATATACTATTACTAGCCTATGGGCTATATTTATTAATTCCACGCGGACGAAGTCGCGAATAGCTAGTTAATATAATAATACGAAATATAATTGGTATTAATTTTAGTTCTTTTCTTAAAATAGCCCTTTTGCCAAGGGTTGATACAGAATAAATACCCTCAATTTTTGTGATGTTGTAGTTCCAATTTGAATGAAGATAATACTTTTGCTGCAAACGTTATTAAGGTACTTGAGGCTCTATCAAAATCTGGATGATTCTCTCATTTATCATCTTCGTACCTCCACCGACGCTTTCGGAGTCTATTTCTTCATAATCATGTTACCGTTTCGAAGTTTCTAGACATTGTAGATGTGGACTAGACAACCCTAAGTCCAGACTCCGATACAAGTTACACCCGATAGTGCATTGTCCGCGATAAACTTGTTATTGGTTGATAAAGAGAAAGTCGCTATCATGCCAGTATTTGTAAATACTTGAAGACGTTAATTAACAAGATACGCAGGGTGACTCGTCCGAGACCTTTATCGATGATAGAACTTTTTTTTAAAACAATTGCAATTTCACTTGTCTTATTGTCATCTTTTGTTAGCTGCCAGTATGTTTTAAATTAAAACCTTCTTGATTACATGTATAAACAGCTAGTAGAATACAGATAACAAATAACTTTGCTCAGAAATTAATAGGAAAGGCAAGTGTATTATAATTTGGCGGCATTACAGTCACTAGAAGAAAAACAGAATGTCTTCTGTGTGGTTATGGTTACCCTACGGCTTACCTTACACGTAACCCTATGTCTTTAGACCGAGTTCGAGGAAAAAACAGAGATTTTGTTCCAGCGTAAGGCCGTTTTTTGTGTGAAATCGGCCTAATGAGTCCGTAGTATTACGGTTACTTCTTGCAAAAGATGTCACAGTAACCATTGTTAAATGCATTAAAAACCTTTATACGTAAGTACGTTAGTTAATCACATAGATTAAAAGAAGCAGATGAGACATGACATATGTCATACGGACAGCGACGGAGGCACATTTATTAGAAATATACGTGACGTGACAAAGACAGTAACATAGATCTTTGGTGTCCACATGCGATTTGGTTTGTTTGGGTCCCTAAACAAATTTGACGTATCATATAGTATTGTGGCGGTCTAAGCGTATTTTCGGTGTACTAATTTTTCATACGTCCCAGGCAAAGGCTTGAGACATGATGTTATTGGTTTAAAACCATATAGTGATGCACGACACAACATACCTATAACGTAGTCTAAGGCATTTTTTGTCCCTCAACTGTATACGCTATGGCCATTTCTGTATTTCTCTTTCTACGGTTAATCAATATTTATCTTTGACAACGAAATCATGAGTTAAAGTCCACATTGCACAGATAATGCACTTAATTAGTGGTTTAAAATTAAACTGATTGTTTATCAGAACTATTTGATACGTAACTTTGGAAACTTTCCTCTAGAAATTGCTTGATAACGTAAGGAACATAACATTTTTCGCAGAAAGTGCGACTGGTGCCATAACTGGCGCGTATTTTGCGTGAGGGCAGAACTTAGATCACTTCAGCCAACCATCTCTCCAAAGAAACCCAGCCAACAAAGTGTGTTGTGTTTGCACCAGATAATAGACTTTCTTACTTATCGAAATTCTTGCGCAATGTACATATCGCAAAGGAAATGCTTAAAAAGATACTAACAAATTGAAAAATTAAGCCCGCGTGTGGTCACTACGTGTGAGTACCGCAGATAGCAATTGCAATTAATCGTGCTGTACGGTTTTTTATATCTTTGTTTTGTTGTTTTAAGTATTGATAAGTTTGTTTTTTATTCTATGATTACATTAATGTTTTGTAAAGAAAACTTCCGAAGACAAGCGTCATTACTTTAATACTTTTTTATTGTACTAGATGGCGCTAGTTGTATCATAGTTTATGCTGAATATTATTTAAAAAAAACCGCCTAAAATTAATTTAAGTTTTATCTAGTTTAAAGAGATATTATAAATACACTAAACTATACTTATTTTTGTTACTTAAAACTTTTAATTCTTATTAAAAAAATACGAACAAAAAATAAGGGGACCTTTTGAGTTTTTCGTGCATGATACACCAGTCTGAGATTTTGGTTTCCAAGCGGCATACGCAATACAATTTCTAAAGCCTTGTACACACCAGGATAGTATTCTAGTCGAGTAGCTATAATTTAGTAACTAAAAGTGTCCGAACAGCAACATTTTTTGATTTTTTTTGTGTTAGAAATGAAATCGGCAAATATTTGATAAGGTGTCGATGAATACCATTATAATCTTCGGAACGCTCAGGAAGGCTTTTACGAGATTTAAAATTGTAATATCAACGGACGGGATCTGTTAAGGCGGGAAATAAGTGTAATGGCGTATAAATCAGCTCGTATCATTGTTATACCGCCTCTGATGTCAATAGCTGAGGAGGCCCGGGTGACGGGACTAGTATGGACATTCTAGTAAACTACCACAGAAAGTTTGCACTGCCAAATACAGTCGAAGCCCCTTATTTGTCTCCCTTATAGAAGTTTCTCTCTAATTATGTTTTTCGGTTATGAAGGTTATTCGCTGGGACCAAAGAATGATTCTCGCTTACAGAGGTTTCATGCTTATCCAGTTCTTGCTTATCCAGGGTTAACTGTACACAGACTATTGTCGTTCTTTAGTTAATCCAAAAAGTTGTTTTTGAGCATTTTTAAAATTTTCATTACTTGGACTGAATTTTAAATAATAATTCAGATTAAACCACTAATTAGGTCATTTACAACTTATCCTTATCCCTATCCTTATCTATATATATAAAAGAGTAAACTGACTCAACTATCAACGCACAGCCTAAACTACTGGGTCTAGAG
>QDHC01003859.1:590092-699573 GCA_013186455.1 Papilio dardanus tibullus
CCCGCCCCCGCCCCGGCGACGCGTCACAAAGTTGCAGATGGGATATCGGGGTAATTGCGCGGGAACAGATAAACGTTGGCATAGATTTAGTTTTGATACTTTAGTTTATGTTTTCAAGTACTAAAGTTGACTTAACACGATTTACTAGCACAGTTATAAAATATCCCTTCGTGTAGATATGATAAGGGTAAACTAAGATCCTTAGACCAAACTAATCAACATTTTTTTTTATATTATAAAGTGGCAAACGAGCAATCGGCCACTTTGATTCGCTGAAATAGCGAAGCGACCGCTGCCTTAGACATATGCAATTGCAGACGCGTTGCCTACCCTTAATCTAGGGAGAAGAAAACATACAGTAAGTGGATAATTCCTCTTCCTATACGTCCCCTCCCCCGTCAAATCCACTTCCCCTTCATTGTAGCAATTCTTGAAAGATTAAATAAAAATTAACATTGTACAATTGTTTACGTTAAACAATATTAAAATATGAATTATTTGTGCAGAATGAGTGATTATTTCTCTTTTAAACCGTAGCTTGTATCTTGCAGTATACGGCTGTACCAATTGATGGATGTGCGAACCATCGTCTACCGTCTACTGTTAGTTTGACGAAGATTCATCAACAGATTCGTCAGTGATCCATCATATTACGCAATGTACCATATTATCTCATAATAGATTTATTTACCTATGCTTTCTGATTAGCGGGTGACCAACACAACAGTTACCCGAGATTAAAATTATATTTTACACAACAAATATTTATCGTGCTTATTTTGTTTAGATCATAATTAAGTGGAGACTTGATTACCAAAATGCTTAATAAATAATAGTTTTTTTTACTATAAACTATCTCTTGACTACGATCTCGCCTGCTGTGGAGATGTGGTTGATAGGTTACGCGCTTGCTCATTAAATGCCTATTCACCCTACTCTTGAAGCTCACGTTATAGCTGGACGGAAACACTGACTCCGGCAACTTATTCCACTCCATAGCGGAGTTCTTAGTTCTTAGTGGTTTCTTGACAAAATTACAAAAATAGTTACCAAAAATTGTAATCAAAGTCCCATAATAAGATTGCATTTCAGTGATGTTACTGTTTTTATTCATCACATTTATTTAGAAATTCTTCTTAGTTTAGCAAGGGGTGTAAACTCGATATATTTCATACGAGATTAGAGTGAAAAGGGGCTGCAGATTGATCATACGGGGCGACGTTATCTCTCCGCTTCAGATACCTGCTCCATCGGTTATATTCTCCTCGGCCCATCCAGATGCGATCGCCTGGAAATATATCACATACATGGAATTTTAGAGGTTATATCACGTGAAATGTTAAAAACATTGAAGAATAATATTTATATTTAGAGTCAAACTTCGATAAGCGAGACCTGGGTAAGCGAGACTCTATTCCCGACGAACTACTTCCATAACTCGGATTAGAGAGAAACCTCTGTAAGCGAGGCTATTGCGGTCACTTGGACTCTCGTTTGTTTGTACTTGTTAGTTAATATTTTATGAAAAATAATATGGTAGAAAATTTAAAATATATACATTAAATGAAGTAATATATAATTGAAACTATTTATCGAATATTTCAAAGACACTTATTATAATTAATTTTATTTATTCATCTAAGAATTACAGTTTACTATAATATTAATAACAACTTTGTTATATCTAGTCTTTCGATAATCGATTATAACTCGAAAATCGTTTGAAAATCATATAGTCCGTTACGACTAAAGCCTTGTTCGCACCAGGATAGTATTTTAGTCGAGTAGCGAGCAACAAGTATCCGAACAAAGAATTTACTAATCTACTCTACTAAAATGTCGCTGCTCGAACAAGATACTTAATTACTTTCTACTCGATTAAAATTCTGTCCTGGTGCGTACAAGGCTTTAGGATCCTTCAAGAAGCGAGCGTATCACCTCCTTAAAGGCCGGCAACGCATCTGTGGTTCCTTTGGTATTCCAGTTGTTGCAGGACGCGATCACTGCGGTGTTCCCGCTGCTCGTTAGCCCTCTTTTCTTATAAAAAAGAATTGTAAAATCGATTTAGTATTAAAACAAAAGTATATAGGGATGTCACTAGCACGATGTCGTGACGTGGTCGTTAGCGAGCGACCAAATTGCCCGTGACGATAACCTATCGCCCCACCTTCAATAGGGATGTTTTAAAAATCACTCGACTGAAGTTTTTGTATAGTCAGTTAAGTTGGTAGAGTTCATATTTAGTAAAGACATTTTAATGAATTAATATTTTACCTTTAGTTGCTAAAAGATCGCTAAGTTTGGAGAGATTTCTTGTCGGAGGCCAAGGCCCACTTCGGGTCATCGTGTCACCATAGTTAGTTTTTTTTAGTTACTAATTGTCGCACATGGAGTCGTTTAATTGTTCCTAAAGGAAAAACTTAGAGTTGGTTTGTTAATAAATATGAATTGATGTTTTAATTAATAGTAATTTTGTGTAAATAATGGTAGAATTACAGAAAAAAAGACTATCATCCGTCATTTCTGAATTTACCCCTTTTTTCCAGCATATCATCTTTCACATAATCCATGCTTACTTTGGCCTCTACCTTTTAAGGGACTACCCAAAAGGAGGAGGTTCTCAATTCGTCTGTATGTTTTTTTTTTGTTCGCCCATAACTCGGCTGCAGGTGATCCGATTTTCATAATTCTTTTTTTCATTCGAAAGATAGTGCGTGTCATTTGGTCATATTTTTTCATTCAAAACAGTATACGAGGCTATCTTTAACCTTTCAAACCCTAGAGCTTCATTAGACCGAGTTCGCGCAAAAAACTGAGAATTTGCTTCAGCGGAAGACCGTTTTTTATATGACTTCGGTTTAATGCAATAAAAAAGCCATAGGTTAATAGAACAATTCCTGCCGCCGAGTTCCGTCTTCGGACGACTAGACAGACCGCCAGTTTCCATCCGCACCACCTTGATGGCTGGCAATCCTCTACCGTGCGGTTTTCCCGAATCTTCCTGCCTCGAAAAGCGGTACTGTGGAATGGTCTGTCCTCGGCGGTATTTCCAAACCGCTACGACTTAGGGACCTTCAAGAAGCGAGCGTATCACCTCCTAAAAGGCCGGCAACGCATCTGTGGTTCCTTTAGTATTGCAGATGTTCATGGGCGTCATTGATCACCTCGGTGTCCCCGCTGCTCGTTTGCCCCCTTTTCTTATTTAAAAAAAGGTAACTAAACACTTCGAAGACTATACTTATACCTAAGTAAGTAAAATACAAAGCGAACCAGTAAACGCCAAATAAATAGATATTTATCCACAAATTACTTCACAACACTCTTGCTTACTTAGTTCTATTTACAATTCTATTTGCTACGTCATAAGATTGTATTTCGCTTGTATCGTGTTCTTTGCCTGTTGCTCCGGCGGATATTACCCGTTCTATCAGACGCCGGGTGTACTATCACCTTGTAATTCGCCAAATTACCTCCAAATCTTTGTGTAATTAAATATTTTCCTACAGTCATTTCGTTTTATTACTATAGATTTTTATATTTGAATTTTAAGAAGCTTTTGAAGACTTCTAGAAGCTTTTTTACTTAGCTTGAAAAAGAGTTTCTCACGTCTGAACTTTCAAACACCGTTTAAATATTTAAGACCGTCTTACATGTTAAGTTCACGCTTAAACACTAAATTCTGCAGCGATCTCGTTTAATTTTGACGCCAGTTTTTGAGTGGCGATCGAAAAATCGGCCGTTAGTTCTTCAGGTATAAAGAGCGATAATTCCTATATCTTTTTACATTGATAAAAACAATGGAAAGCGAAGTCGCGGTCAGAGTTAAGCGTGAATAAAATTAAAATATTTTTATTAGAAGTGAACACGTCAGGAAAAAGCTGAAACAGCGACATTTTTATTGAGGCCTTTATGCGTTATCTTGGCTGGCTTGCGACGGCCTGGCTTGCGACGGCCTGGCTTGCCGGCTTGCGCGTGGCTTATCATATGCGCACAGCCGCGCCCGCGATACTATCTGCCTAATTAATTTTCCCGCCACAAACAATGCGGTAGTAAAAATGTGTGTGTTTTATACACCCTCGTCATAGCGCACCCACGTCCATGTAACTCGGTAATTAATAAACCTGCATGCATTAACACCGTGTTTAGAACACGCTACCTACATCTATGGACATTTTAAACACAATTTCAACTTTTTTTGGGAAATTATAGGTTCAAGTACGTTCTTTTTCTATATACTTATACTTATACTAATATTATAAAGTGAGAAACTTTGTATTTTTGTATGTATTTAATTAACTCAAGAACTACTGGGCTGATTTCAAAAATTCTTTCACCAATAGAAATCAACAGTATCCCCGAGTAACATAGGCTATACTATTTAACTCCACGCGGACAAAGTCGCGCACAGCAGCTAGTTATATCATAAAGTGACAAACGGGCAAGCGGCCACCTGGATTCGCTGAAATAGCAAAGCGACCGCTGTCCATAGACATCTGCAATTGCAGATGCATTGCCTACCCTTAATCTACGGAGGAGGAGATGCATAATTCCTCTTCCAAAACGTCCCCTACCCTGCTGTATCTACTTCCCCTTCCCACCATTTACTTATACGAAAAAGATAGACAGAGAAAGTCGACTGAAATTAGGCCTCCGGCACCACACTCTTCAAACGAAACACGGAATTGCCTCCATTTCGCGCCTGTCTTCTGCGTGGTCGTGGTATTTCACCGGGTGAGCCAGCCAACGTGCGAAGATGTTAAAGCGGGCTCTATCACTGTTAAACCTGTTGTTCTTTCACCATAAAAACACAAAGGAACCTGTCATTTACTTATGTAAATGTAAAGCATGCTTGTTTGTAGTTCAACTTCGATAAGCGACTGACATTAGCATACGATCGATTTGAAACAAAGTGTCTTATCAAAAAAGGAAGACACGTGCCTCGCAAAAGGCAGTAATGTCTTCCGTGTTTCAATACCAACCTTTTAAATGTAACAAGGCTTGCTACAAGTTGGTAACAGTTGACGATCGCTGTGCGCGGACCGCTACACGTTTCTAGTTGAAAAATCTATAAAAATATAGTTCAAAATGAGTTTATTTAATGATCCAAATTAGAAGAAAGTCTTTTATAGTCCTATAAGGATATTATGGCCCTTTTTGACATTGACAGGGGGCGCCTACAAAGGTAAAAATTTCCTAACTTCTTTCAAAATCCCTCAGCAGCCTTTCCCTGATTGGTTAAAATGTTACGCTGTCAAGATGACATTGTTAGTTCACATATTTCCGAGTGCCATAATATCCTTGTAGACCTATAATACAAATTCAAACGTTGATCGGTAAATCCTTTAAAATAGTCAATCGATTTTGGTGCAATCTTTGTTAAAGACAAGTAAATACTGTTTGTTATTCTTATATAATTAACGCTTAAGTAATCTAAGCAACTCCACAATCATGCCAGTTAAACTTAAAGGGTATAAGCTTTTCAAACACTTGATAACACCAACCTCTTGAGATCTGGTGAGTAATGATTAGTTACGTTTGTGTGTTATGTGTGACGTCACTGTGTGTGTGTGTGTGTGTGCATGTGTGTCTGTGTGTCTGTGTGTGTGCGTGCGGCGGGCGTCGCGGCCGATAAGGATGTATTAGCACATTCCGCCCGGCGGCGGCGAGCGCCACTGTATTTATTCTTATCCGGTGTAAGGCAGGTTACACCCCTAGTGACGTGCTCCAGATATCGATAAACGACACTAGTGCCGACGTGGTAACATGATTTACCTTGTTTGCTGACGGTATTAACGATGTTTGATGTTCATCAGGGTAGGGATGGTCAACATAACAAAAATGTTATAATATAACGACTGGCAACGCAACTGTAGTTACTGTGGTATTGCGGATCTGTGGGGCTCGATGATCACCTCGGTGTTCCTTCTGTCTTTTGCCTCCTTTATCATTAAAAAAAATCGTAACTAGTAACAAAATAATGCATGGGAAAAGCATAAAAACTAAATATAGACGTTTTAGAAGCTATTAAAAACGGTACTAAATGTTCTGAAAATGAACAAAGTTAACAAACAACGTAAGTTCTAAAACAATGACAAACTTAAACAAAAGATATTGTTTAAATCTTTAATCGATATAAGTAATAAAAAGAGCATCATATCGATATAATGTGGTCGCATCACTAAAGCGAAGGGGGTGAAGCTTGGCGCTGCGAGATAAGCGCGATAGCATCGGGGTGGTCGCCCTGATAGCGAATAATAATAATTTTATTATAGTGTGCCACCCCCACAGGATAAACAACTTGCCCGCGTTTGATATTGTTCAATGTCTTTACACTTTATATTGGCAATTAAAAATGTGGAAAATGTATTATAAGCTAGAATACAAGGGAACGCGATATTTGTCTCGCTTATTGAGGTTTCTCTTCTAGTTTCTCGCTTATGGAGGTAGCTCGTCGAGACCAGAGAATGACTCGTTTATAGAAATTTCTCATTTATCCAGGTGTAACTGTATAGGAAAAGATTTGATTTTTACGTTGTGCATATAACTATTTAAATTGTTTTTCCTGACGTTAAACAAAGACATCTCATATTTAAATGGAATGTAAAAAAATATCTTAATTCTGTTATTAATTATAAGCACTTTTTAAATATAAAGTCGTTATTGATTTGATTAAAAATATTACCAGTATATTCTAAAATTCCCTGGCAGATCTTAAAACAATATAAAACATTCGATAAGTAAAAGGAATCTTAGGTTGAATATACAAATGGCACACTTCAAGTGACCGTCAAAAATCGCGTTCCCATCCGGCTGAGCGAACGTGGAATGGGGAAGGGGCGCCCCCTACCCGGGGGAAGGCACGGGGAAGGGGAGCCCGTTATCTCAAAGTCGCAGATTGAATATATTTCATGTGCGAGTTCATACGAGATCCTTTGGAGCGCACTTTGAGAGTTTTTGTAAAGTGTTCCCGTTGAGCCGCGTGTCTGTGTGTGTGTGTGACACGCACTCATCAGCAACTTCTTTGTGTGATGAGCTGGAAATTATGAATAATCGGATTTATTATGACGTACGTATAGCTTTTGTAGTCATATTAATAATTTTTCCATCCTTATACGTAGGTATGGATTAATTAGGTAGATAGTAACTTAAAATTATGTTGATTTAGAAAACTTCCTATTAACTTGGTCGATTTCAGAATTTCTTACACCAATAGAAAGCTACATTATCATCTAGTAATATATGTTATATTTTTTAATTCCATACGGACGAAGACAAGCAACAACAATCCTTAAAGAATAGGTTAATATAAATCGATTCCCACGTAACTTACGGGCGTTCGATTAAAAAAGTACATATAAAACAAACATATCTAAGCATAGTCATTAGTGATACCGTGCCAGACGGCATTGTTAACTGCATAGGTATCGCGTAATGAGGCTGATAGCGCGGCATCGAACCCACGACCGATAAGCAACCTGCCATCTGTCGACGCGAACGGGCAACCTCGATCTGACCTTCTGCGCACTATCTATTAGCTTAGAATTAGAAAGTATACATACATATACATAAATTGCGAAATTCGACTTTATAAAAATATAGTATACTTAATATTTTTATATTAATGAAGAAATTCAGACATCACAGTGGTAGAGCCCGATTAAACATTTTCGCACGAATTGTGCGGCTCGCCCGGTGAAATACCACGACCACACAGAAGACAGGCGTGAAGTGGAAGCTATTCCGTGAAAAGTCTGATGAGTGTGATGACGGAGCCGTAATTTTAGTCCACTTCCTCTTCCTATCGTTTCCTTATAAGGAAATGATGGAAAGGGGAAATGGATTGGCGGGGCAGGGAACGCATAGGAAGAGGTATTATCCTCTTGCTGTGCGTCTCCTCCGTAGATTAAGGGGTAGCATCGGATTCAGCGAATCCTGGTGGCCACTTTCTCGTTTGCCACTTTGAAATGTTAAAAAAGACAGAAATAATACGAATTCAATGAAATGTGTTATTCAATTATTTAATTTTAATAAACGTGTTTGCAATGACTAATCTATCTTTATAGGGCTTGAAAAGTATTGTCATAATTAAAGAAGTATTAATCCAAAGCTATAGAAAAATATATTACTAATTAACTCGGTTTTTATTAATCATACATTTGAAACAGTCATATTGATCACATGTGAAACAGCACGTAAGCCATGCTACAGGAAAATTGTATTTAATGTTACTGGCAACTTATATAACAAATCTCTATATTAAAAACTAGCTATTGTGCGTGACTTTGTCCGCGTGGAATTAAACAATATAGCCTATGTTACTCGGGGATAATGTAGCTTTCTAATGGTGAAAGAATTTTTGAAATCGGCCCAGTAGTTCTTGAGTTATTTCAATACAAACAAAAATACAAAATACAAAGTTTCTCTTTACAATATTAGTATAGATATATCAACTAAATTAATTGGTCCGACGTCTACATACATCTGCACCGCCAGGGGAACCACAGATGTGTTGCCGGCCTGTTTTGAAATCATTTTATACATAAGTTTAGGTATTATATTTAACGTTGAGGCAGTACGAAGTCTGCCGGGTCAGTTAGTTGTTTATAAAACAAAATCTTTACCCTTTTCATACTTCAATAAGTCCTACAACCATATCAATGTTCTATTCTCGTCCAGGGTTGCACGGGTTTGGGGTGGTAAGGGGTTGATTGCTGAAAAACGTGAAAAGTGACCGCGATAAGGTCAGTTTTGGCCGCGTGGCCGGTGCGATAGCGCGCGGGCGCTTTGTGCACTTAAAGCTTTGATTTGTAAAGGATTAACGGACTATGTATAAATATGAGTTTAGATATTAAAACTGTATACGTATTTTTATTTTGATTTGTACCAAAGTGTTATTCGATTGTCATATGTACATATCTTACCCGACGCTCTTAGGTGAAGGAAAACATCGTGATGTCTGCATATATCGGAAAAGAAATTCAAAGATATGTGTATTCACGCAAAATACGCGCTAGCCGTGAAGTTGCGGAAAATGGGCCCATCATCGGTCGAACCTTATCTTACCTTACATGAGATTTGATTTTTTATTCGTAATATCTTTTATTAATTTTTCTGCGCAGCAACTGTGATAAAGAACTCTTTTTTTACGACAAAAAAATTGTCTAACGTCTAGGTTTTCAAATAGGGGTCGTGGGTGATTAGAATTGGGGTCCTAATCGCCTTTCCAAGCGATTCCGGGAAGACAACAAGGTTTGGTCCTGATTTGCCGTGGATACGTGAGAGCAGGAGGGTCATCAGCGTCCTCTGAATCGTGCAGAAGCCCAGTGCAGAGAGTCCCGGTACGTTCGTACGCGATACCGGGACTCCCTTTTACCGCACTTGAGGATGACCATCGAGGGGGTTTTAGTGAATCAAATCTCACATAACCCTGTCTTTCCTTCCAAAAGGCAGGGTATCTTTTGAAGATTTCCTCTCCGTAAACCAAAAAAAAGGTTTTTAACTAATTATTAAGTTATATTCCGTAAGTATTTTTAATTGTGGGGGACGCAGGGGCTGAAATATTTCCTGAAATGCATCATCGAGTGCAACACGCCACTGCGGGCCGCGCGTGCCGCTCGCCGACAGATGGCGCGATACGACTCATTTGCATTTCGCTGCAGATTTTTTTCTAGTAACATATGCACACTTAATACTAGAACAACGTTCTCGTTTGTGGTCCAAGTTATAAGATATTAGATTTCAACGACGAGGAAAAATCATTGCTGTAAAGAGATGGTGTGGATCTCCTCCGAAGATTAATGGTAGGCAACGCATCAGCAATTGTAGATGTCTATCGGCTGCGGTCGCTTTGCTATTTCGGCGAGTGCAGGCGGCCGCTTGCTCGTTTACCACTTTATAATATAAAAAAACATAAAAATAAGGTCCCATTGACTTGAAGAATTTTAACATTTTTATTTATACATATTTTACATATATAGTTTACTTACTTATAAATTTTAATTAACATTCTTTATACAGCTTTACAATTTGTAAAACGCTCAATTAGAAAAATTCAAACATAATGTAAAAACAAGAACTATTAAATATATTTCCCACTAATCGCTTATACCTTAAGCCCAAACTTTGTAGGTCAATTGCAGTCCTAGGAGGTCGTTGTAGTAATGATATTATAATGTTATTTAATTTTACTTTTTTTTTGTTCACAGGTAAGTAGGTTATCAGGAGCGATCGTCCTACAAGCGCTGCTAATTGCGCCCTCTTGAACGTCAGTAAATTCCTACTCGATGGTTAATTCCTGCCTGTAAGTAAACTGCTTGACAGAATTTATCGCTCAAAATTAAACGAAATAATAGCCTCGTAAGTCGCGTAAAATGGTTATTGTGAGAAAACCATATAAGATAGATATATGCCATCGCGGACTTTAAATTAGCACATTTAATGATCTACAATCTGGTAATACCGAATTTTTCATAGGACCTATAGTTTAGGTTACACGCGTCAATTTGAACTGCACACTCGAACTGTAGAGTTCTCAGTTTTGTCTACACACGTCAGTAATTTGCGCAGTCGAACTGTACAGTTAAAACTGAACGTGTGTAGCCGGCTTACTCGTAGTTATTATATGTCATATATAACTTTAAACTTTCGTGTTTTTTTTTACTAACATATTGTTCGTAAGAATCCCGTTTCTTACGAACAATAAGTTAGTAAATATCACGAAAGTTTAAAGTTATATATCGCTAACTGGTACGGGCCGGAATGTGTAAACAACAGCTAAATCGTGGTAAGAATCCCGTTTCTTACGAATAATTTCATGCCATGACAATTGATGATATATTTATTTAATATTTAGTACAAATCTAACCAGTCGTATTGCCCTAAAATTAGTGGGCAAGTGGAGTGTGAGTATGGAGGGTGACGTCGAGGCAGGGGAGGGTTCAGTACAAACACGGCAAAAGTTCACGTCCCCGTTATCTCATCTGTTTGACGGATTCGTGCCGACATCGCTGCGTATTCATATTTTGTGTACAGAGTATAAATATTATAGAGGTATCATTTTAACACGCATCAACGTAGCTTGTTTTCTATATATATACTAATATTATAAATAGAGAAACTTTGTATTTTTGTTGTTATACATATGAACCTTCCTCTTCAATCAATCTATTAAAAAACCGCATCAAAATCCGTTGCGTAGTATTTAAGATTTAGGCATACATAGGGATATAGGGACAGAGAAAGCGACTTTGTTTTATACTATGTAGTAGAGCTGCTCGGGTTCTTTGGAGAGCTGGGTTGGACTGATCCAAGACCTGCCAAAACGCAAAATACGCGCTAGTCGTGGAGTTGCGGATACATAGCCCCTACTACTACTGTACTATGAAGTGATCTAACCTCCTTTTGAAAGGTGATAAATATGACGTCAATAAATTGACGAATTTTAGCATATTAAGTAATGATTTTTTAAGTCTATGAAAGCTTAACCTGTGTGCGCAAGATTCTGAGTGTCAGGCTGTGATAAGGCGAGCTATTTAATCACAGATAAGATCTCGAGGGGTTGGGCGGCGAGGTTGGGCGGCCTATCGCCGCAGGCTATGCCCTGTTCACACTGGGACAGTACAGTGAACTAGTGCAGTAGCGTAAGGGGGTTACCAAATGTATCTTCGATATCGATTTGTAGTATAGGAGATGAAAGCGACAAGAATGTATGAAACTGACAATGACATTCGATAAGTCACGTGAAAAAAAGTAAGAAAACACATTTATTGTCACACAAACTGTTACATAAAAAGTATAATAAGTTATTAAAGAAGAAAATAAAGCATAGTAATAGGAGCCAGCTCAGCATATGCAGGGACGGCGCTAACCGTCCCTGCGCTGGTTTTCAGCTAGCTCCCTTTTGTCCTTGTCACGTGTGAGATATCGAACGTCATTGTCAGGTACATACATTTTTGATATTCGCTATAGATTCGCTTTGTAGCGCATGAACTTTGGGAAGGGAATGTTTTAGCTTGCTTTCAAAAATAGCAATACTGGGGTTACAAAGTACAATACAAAAAATGTGAAACTGACAATAAAGTTCTATATTTCACAAGTGACAATCACATGACTTATCGAATTTCATTGTCTGTTTCATACATTTTTGTAGATTCCATCAGCGATATCGCCAATCGAAAAGTACTTTGGATAGCCCTCTGTTTTGTACCGCTGTTCTGCGTTATTCTGTTACCCTCGTGTGAAACTAACATTATCGCCCGCCCTGCCTTATCAGCGCGGTATAAATTCCCGGCCGATTCTTATCCACGATACTGGGAGCGTTCTCACTTTGTTATATTTTTGTTCGACCGTTATAAATTGTTATTAAGTTTACTTTAAGTTAATTAGAGGCTTTTTTGCTGTTTATAACTTCAAATGGATTTTACGTAGATTCGTTTTTACATTACAAGGAGGTATTTCCTCGGTAAAGAGCCTTTAAGAAAGGAATCGAAAATAAACTTGATCAAGAAGCAGATGGATTTGCTATTCAGAAATTGATTAACCAAAACATAGTAAAAGCAACTTAAAATCGACTCCACGTCGTTATACAGTCAAACCTGGTTAAGCGAGAACTGGATAAGCGAGAAACCTCCGTAAGCGAGAGTCATTCTTTGGTCCCGACGAGCTTCTTCCATAAACGAGAGTCATTCTTTGGTCCCGACGAGCTACTTCCATAAACGAGAGTCATTCTTTGGTCCCGACGAGCTACTTCCATAAGCGAGAGTCATTATTTGGTCCAGACGAGCTACTTCCATAAGCGAGAGTCATTCTTTGGTCCAGACGAGCTACTTCCATAAGCGAGAGTCATTATTTGGTCCCGACGAGCTACTTCCATAAGCGAGAGTCATTATTTGGTCCCGATGAGCTACTTCCATAAGCGAGAGTCATTATTTGGTCCCGACGAGGTACTTCCATAAGCGAGAGTCATTATTTGGTCCAGACGATGTACCTCCATAAGCGAGACAAATGTCGCGGGCTCTTGAATTATCGCTTATCCATGTTCGACTGTATTTAGTGTGTTCTTCAAATAGTAATTTTAAATATATAAAACGTAGAATAAAAATGTATTTGTCCGCACTATAATAATATTTGCAAGTCTATCTGGCTGTTTGTCCGCTGCGCGCGGGCTATAAACCTAGATCAGGTCTCCTATCTTATAGAGAATAACAAATACTTTTTATCTCAACTAAAGCTTTGAAATTCTTTATTGTCACCATATCAGACTATTATGAATACAGTCGAACCTCGATAAGCGAGAAACCTCTGTAAGCGAGAATCATGCTATGGTCCCGAAAAGTTACCTCCATAAGCTAGAAACTCGGATTAGAGAGAAACCTCCATAAGCGAGACAAATATCGCGGTCTCTTGGACTCTCCTTATCCAAGTTTAAATTAGACGTTTGGATCATTTCACAAGATAGATCAAATCACTCGATGATATTGGCAATGGTTTTCTGAAATATTTCATTATGCATTAATCATTATTAGCCCTGGTTCCGAATGTTCAAACACCACTCAAATTAAAGCGTCGCTTAAAATCCAAGTAGGGTCAAAATTAAACGTGATCGTCGTAGAAGTTTGGGGGTGAACTTATTATGTAAGACGTCAGACGTCCGTCGTGTTTCAGTGACGTTTGAAAATTCGGTTCGTTTGTCTGTCCCTGCTGGACATAACCCTTTACTAACAACCACCCTTAGTTCAGACCTTTTATTTCATACTCGTAATTAAGTAATTTGAAAATCACAACCACATGGAAAACTTATTCAACATGAGGTGGTAAATAGCTCTTATTTGAACAGTTTATTCTATATAACTGATTGTTTTAATTAAAGTAATTAATAAAATCTTCCCCTAAACCATGCGATCTCTGTCCATTATCGGGGTCCGAGTATCCTGCATCAGCGGTGTCGCAGGTGTTTAATAAAATACGATGTTAAACGGATATGTTAGTAACACTATGTCTTATAGCACACTCCTGTATGCACACGTTTTTGCATTAAGGACATAGAATTCAAGTAATATTACTTATTTTTTTTTACCCGACGCTCTTACGGTGTAGGAAAACATCGTGATGTCTACACATTTGTGAAGAAATTCAAAGATATGTGTATTCACGCAAAATATGCGCTAGTCTTTGTTGAAAATGGAGCCCATCATGGGTTTACATTACTTATTTGTGTGACCCCTCTTCTTTCACTTTGTTTATTAAAACCATAGACTGCATTAGTTCCTGCTATGTTAGATTGAAGAATAATCGTTCCCAAGTAAAATATTCGGAAACCTTAGAGTAAATTATTCACAGATTAAATTGTGTGTTCAAATCAACATTGTAGTCGATCCTTGTTTTGACCTTACTTAATTTTAAACCATTATCTTTGTTATTGGTCGTGTTTGTCCGCAGTACACACGTGCGTACCGATCAACAAGCCTTATTAATAAGAATTAATTATTTTCTGGGCCGCTATCGGCTCGCTTCCTGTCCGTTGCCGCGTGAGATACGACGCAATGATTACATCGAACCGAGCTAATTAGACTTATCGTAGACCAATTATTTATAAGCTCAACTTATCGAACCATTGTTTTAACTCTCGTGTGACACACGGCCGGCTGCGATGCCAAACATGGGAACTTTATTGTTAACGCATTTAGTTAAAACATATGTTGAACCTCACACGACTCGTTTGTCATTTGTTTTATACTTAGTTTGGATTTAGTTACCTATGGCATATGGCTTAACATGGACTCCATAACCCCGTCAGGAGACAGCCGGGGAACACCCGTTTAGTAGGGAGTCCGGCCTGAGTCTGTAGGCCGGGAGCCCCACACGAAGCCGTCCCTGCAGCACTCGCAGCACGGCGAAGTGAATTACCACGCGTCAGAAAAAAAGGCTTCATTATTACACTGGGTTCGCAATAAAAACGGAGATTTTAAGGTAGTTTTTATTGCGAACTCGGTCTAATGGAGCCATAGGTAAGAGAAATATGCACTAAGGGGACATATAATTAACCCTAAGTGAGTGCAGGCAGTAAGTTATCAAAAATTTATTGAACAGTAAAATAGCTATCGAAGAACACATGTTATAAAAATATTATTTATTATACGTAAAATATCGATGGGTCGTATTGTATCACATTAATTTAATGCCAAATAAAACAAGCAAATTGCATATAATTCCCTCATCTCGAATGCAGCCGTTTAAATGGGTTTATCCTCTATACGTATAGGAAGACGCATTAAACACAAATTCAGTCCGCCATCAATTGCCAAAAGCAACGGTTAACGAAACATATAGCCCATAAAAATGTTAATACTCTAATGCAATTGCACATTTCTTATATGTAATTTGCCACTTTTAAAAACGAAAAACGTACTACGCTCGCTCGGCGTAGAGAATAAGCGGAAGCGTTTTTACGAAATTCTATTTGTGGATATTTATTTATGATATTTTTTTATTTAAAATGTATCAACGTTTGTCAGTGATACTTGTAAAAACAAAGCTTTCAATAAATTTCTTTTAAGTAATTTATATCTTTCGGAGTTTGCATATTTTTGAGACTGATTTTTGCAATATTTTTTTATAGAAAAGGCAATTTGTACTAGAAACCGTCCGGCACCCGCTATTAAATTACGCCAAGGTGCAAATGTCCGGCGTTTGCAGTATTCTTGAAAACGGCCGTTAAGGAAATGGGACATGTAAATGAAGGCATTGGCCGAGCGAGAATTGGCCGCGATAGGTTCGCTATTCGATTCCCAATAAGTCTTCACAGTCGCCATGTTTTATAGGATGTTATTACACCTACAATTGGTTTCAACGCATCGAAACTATTTTACGAAGGAAGAGTGTGGATATCAGGACCACAGATTTACAAATTTCAATATAAGAGACTTATTCTATGGTAGAGTTTTATGGTCTCTTTTTTTGGAGTGCCTAAAAAGGCTTAAGTGAACATATATCACCATTGTTCTGTATGTATAGCACCTAAGCGATAAGAGCTAAAAAATACAGGGCCAATTAAGTTATCGTGCTATGCTTGTTTGCAATTAAACAACAAAAACAAGGCTCACAGTATCGACGATCGAGTTGCCAAAACGCACAGCGTTCGGGCGTTGTAAACTATGTCGAACAATGCGTTTTTGTGCCAAAAGCTATAAGAAATGGTGCTAGTGAATTACACATTCATCCTATACATTATTCCCAAAACTATTGAGACAAATACATAGAATATAACTACGTATTTGATTTAATCTAAACAAATTGGGATAAAGCACTTAATCTAAATACTCATTACTAAATCATAATTTTGATTTATACTTTGTAGTCACCAGAATTTTGGATGTTATTAAATTACCAAATTCCCAATACCTACATCAATACTGTTCAGGCCGCACGGTGGGTGAAAAGTCGACGTCCCATTTTTTAACCCGAACTCCCCGACAATTGTTAATAACGTACAAAAGAAATCAGATTTTAATCTTCTTGATCCGAGAGAACAATATTATCGGACGTGAAAAAAACACGGACAAAAACGGCGACTGCCCCACAATGGAGTAACAAATGCTCGCGACTGTACTTGATAAACGAGAAAGTGACTACCGACACCCCGTCGGCCACCTACGGACGATTACATCGTTTACGCACCGATACATGGACGGTTACGTATCACTGGAGCGTATGCTATACCATAGTTCAGCAGAAATCGATTCGAAGATGAACGATAAGATGGAAGATTACCAATTAGAGTGTTGTCTTGGTTACTTTATTGGTGCTAATAGGGTATTGTTTGTAGTAAACAATAAAATATTTTGGACGCATGTGATCAGATATATCGCATGTTTCATTTATCTTGAACCATGCACACCGAAAGAAAATAATTATGATTTTTCAGGAATATAAAAAATAATGCCCATATACTCGTATTTACAGAAACTTTAATCTATGTTAATCTGTTAACCAGACAAGACCGTTTCATATTTAAATGAAAGAAAAAAATCTCTGGATAATCAGATCTGGATAAACAGTGGTAGAGCCCGCTTTAACATCTTCGCACGAATTGTCCGGCTCGCCCGGTGAAATACCACGACCACACAGAAAACGGGCGTCAAATGGAAGCAATTCCGTGTTTCGTCTGAGGAGTGTGGTGCCGGAGGACTAACTTTTAATCCGCTTTCCCTTCCTATCCTTTTCCTATAAGGAAATGATAGGAAGAGGAAGTGGATTTTCCGGTGGAGGGGACGCATAGGGAGAGGAATGATCCTCTTGCTGTGCGTCTCCTCCTCCGAAGAATAAGGGTAGGCAACGCATCTGCAAATGTAGATGTCTATGGGCAGCGGTCGCTTCGCTATTTCAGCGAATTAAAGTGGCCGCTTGCTCGTTTGCCACTTTTTAATATAAAAAAAAAAAAAAAAGATCTTTCAAATCAAATAATACCTTACACGTTACAAGAGGCATCGGGCTGCAACACGATCCTCACTAAATTAAGTCTTGAGCGAGCTTTGTCGTGAATAACAAATGTTTAAAACTGTTTAAAGGTATAAAACACTAGGTCCCCATTGTTATGGCGATCCAATCTCTCTCGCCACACAAAGGGCTGGCGCGTATCGTGGTAGCGGGCCGCGTTTGACAAATGAGCGGGGCGCGCGCCCACCCATACAGCTCCCCGTATTATGATCCTACATATCTAAACGTTTCGATCGCGATAGATCGCTTGCTTTTATACAAGGTGTCACATGCGGTATGTAAGAATAATTGTGTAATTAAATCTCGGGAACATTATTGAGCTTAAGTGTTTATATTAGTATTTATCAATTTAATGAAGTTCGTAGATCGACTTAATTATCGGTGAGAGAACGTGGATACCAGAAACCTGATAGTTGTCCACTAATAGTAATTTTTAGAGTACCACTTTTCCCGGTTATCGGTAAGCGAGGATCTTGTTGGAGCAACAGCATCATCAGTCGATAGTGTGCGCCCATTTTTCTTTAACACAACAAAGGATGTAATCGGCCGTATGTATGATCCCGTTTCTACGGTCCAAGTTAAAGGATTATATGGGTTGAAATATCTCGGATCGAGGCATTTTATAATTGAACTCGTTTCAGATTGCGGTTACGGTTGCCTAATTAGTATTTTATTAGATCCTAGTCCGGTTACTTTTTTAACAAGATAAAATCATGGCATGAGTATGTTTTGTTTTTCACAATAACAACTGTTGCTTTTTTATGATTTTTCTGCATCTGCAATTACTTAGTCTCTCAATGTTCGTTTTTAATTTTAATCGACTTCACTCTTAAGAAGATGCATAGAAACTTATGTCAACTACAGGGGGGTACCAAAAGTACATGCGCTACAAAGTGATTAGATAGCGAACACCAAAAATGTATGGAACTGACAATGACGTTCGATATCTCACACGTGACAAGCACATGTCGATTCCATCAGCGATAACGCCAATCGAATGATACTTTGGGTAGTCTTCCAGGTCGATGTATTATTGTAGTGAAAAACAATTAAATAAAAATCCTGTAAATCGCTTACAGGAGCTAACTTGTACCGCGGGCTACCGTGGCGACACGTCACCGCCCTCTATCGGCCGTAATGATTCACACGATGATTTCATGTCGCGGTCAACGGGTATCTTATATTTATTTTATTCTAAATAAATTCATCATAACATCTGTTAGAATAAAAAGACGAACAAAGAGTGGGATCAAATGCAAAGTTTAAGGTAAATTGCGAATGAAACTGTCAAATAAACTGAATTTTTTTTGGGCACGGTGGTGAGACCAAGAAAATTATAATCACTAATATTATAAAGAGAAACATTGTATTTTTGTATGTGTTGAAATAACTCAAGAACTACTGGGCCGATTTCAAAAATTTCTTTACCATTAGAAAGCTACATTATCCCCGAGTAACATAGGCTATATTATTGTGCACAACAGCTAGTTTCCCGATAAAATGTGCACCAATTTTATTTCAAAACATTCAATATTACACCAAATTATACCAGATTTACCCAATTATATGTTTAATACGTTTTTTATTAGTATAACTTATTTAAAACCTAACATATTACCACAATTAAGCTTTATTGCTCTCAGATTAATTACCCAACATAACATCGGTTCCCCAAATTAAAAGAAACACAAGTGACACATGTTACATTCATTCCGAACGCATTAAGGCTCTTACTTAAATTCACTATTTACATAGTAATGAATTCCCCAACAAGGCTGCAGCACAAGGAAAACACAAGCAATTTTAGACCTTATTTTAGTAGTCATTTAAGTTCATTTTTTATTACTTTATTGTCATTCCACACGGGTTTAACAATAAAATGCTTGTATTTAGTTAATCTAGTGCCATTGATATTTAAAACAAATTCCATGCTCGTGTTTAATGGTAACCTATAAAAAGCTTTGGTAATGAAATGTCTACAAAATACTCTACTTTTAAATATAAACACTTGTGGTCGCGAGTTCCTAATCTTATCACTACAAAAAAAAATAAATTGCCTGCCCACTTTCTACCTGACTGTACTTTGTATCACAACCAACAATCACTAAGAAACCTACCATTATAATCAGTAAACCATCTGATTTAGTACTAATATAGTAATACTAGCTGTTGTTCGCGACTTCGTACGTGTGGAATAAAAAAATATAACCTATGTTACTCGGGGATAATGTAGCTTTCTAATGGTGAAAGATTATTTATAATCGGCCCAGTAGTGGTTGAGTTATTTATATATATATATACAAAATTATTTTATCCTCTTGCTGTGCGTCTCCTCCGTAGATAAAGGGCAGGCAACGCATCTGCAATTGTAGATATCTATAGGCAGGGGTCGCTTCGGATTTTTCAGTGAATAATTATAAGGTAAGGTTCGACCCACGATGGGCTCCATTTTCCGCAACTCGACGACTAGCGCGTATTTTCCTCTCTATGATATTAATATAGATTATAATAAAATATACAATTAATTTCGTATTCTCTGTACGTTGTGATGTGTATACGTCATCAATTTATATTGTGACGTAAGAGATGTAGACATGAGATAGAGCAGGACGCGCCGGGATCGCGTTTCAGGGAATCAGAGCTGAATAAAGCCCGATCGGGATCAGACAATTTCGCAAAAACTACACAACGCGATACGTTGTAGCGATCGCTGATAGGGTTACAGTAGCGACAGCAAACAAAGCTTAAACTAAATTGCATATTGCAAAAATATTTTGTCGGATTATTTAGTTACTAGCTGTTGTGCGCGACTTCGTCCGCGTGGTATTAAATAATAAGCCTATGTTACTCAGGGATAATGTAGCTTTCTAATGGTGAAAGAATTTTTGAAATCGTAACAGTAATTCTTGAGTTATTTCAATACAAACAAAAATACAAAGTTACTCTCTTTATAATATTAGTATAGATTAAGATAGAGTTGTATAAAAGTAGCTGCATATATTTTTAATATTTATTAATTTGTTATAGTTTTGTAGATTGTATTAAGGAATACATGTTCCATCTCTCTGTATAGTTATAACATCTAATTCTGTTCTTAACAAATTTTGTTTCCCATTACAAGATATTCCAAGAAGACAGTTTAAAGTTAACAATACCAGTCTAAATATTCAATTAAATAAATAAAAAATATAAAAAAGTATGATTGACGTTTTTGCTAACGCCACCTGACGGGCACACACGGCCTGCGTATCGTACAATCTAATATTATTCTGGGAACGACCTTAATAAGTCACTACAGAATGTTATCTATACCATTTTATCTGGCGAGCCGATAATGATCTCCATCCAATTAGCCTCACAAAGCAATATGGGCCGTCTCGGCCACGGTTATGACGGGGTACTATGCTCAGTTTTACTTTGCATAGCTACACCCTAGCGTATACACTATGTTAGTCCATCGACATATTATTGTGACGTCATCTACTTGTTAACGCTAGCTTTTTCTTGTAAATTCGTACGCCTGGACTTAAAAAATATAGCCTATGTTTCTCAGTGACAATATAGTAGTTCTCGAATCGTTTTAATCGTAAAAATATACATAACTGTTCTCTTTATAATAGTATAGACTGGCTGTTGCTCGCGAATTCGCCTGAGAAAAATAAAAAGTATAATAAGCATATGTGTTCTTCCTGACAATTTAATCTGTACATTGCGAGATCCATTCAGCCGTTTCGTATATTAGTAAGGAGTTATCGTGGTGGTTATATGGCGCCCTCTATACTGTATAATTTGATAGTTTACTATCGTATGTGATCTCGCATTGCGGTCGGACGAAAATGATCAAACCTCTTGATTCGATTTTAGCAAAATCGATTATTTTTAAACGAATATTAATCGAATCTTTATTGATATTGTTTTTAATCAATCGATTTATTAATTTAGGTGTAAATTATGTGACTTAATGGATATTAATTGAATATTATTAATTTTTTAAACGCTGTTTCTACCTTTTTTAGAACTTAATAATTAGAAATCTAAATCTAACCCAGTAAATGAGTTCCAATTTTTTATTAATTCTAACTTTTATTACAAAACATCAAATCTTCTACCTTATTCTAATGTGCAGTACAACTAAATATTTTTGGTAACCCTACGCTAGCGTGAAATATCAACGTGGTATAATTAAAAAAATATGCCCGTCATTCCAAACAAAATTAACTGATATCATCAGCAACATTGATCAAAAGATATCGACTCAATAGATACGCTATCAGTGCCCACCTCCTCCGACCTTCCCCCTCGGAGGAGGGGAGCCCCTTACTAGAGCAGGTGAGCGGCAGTTATGCCTTGTACGCACTAGAATAGCATGTTACTCGAGTAGCAAATAGCAAGTATCCAATCAAAGGATTTACTAATCAATTCTTATAAAATGTTGCTGTTCGGACACGTTTAGTTACTAAATTACTACCCTAGTGCGTAGGTTTAGGCTTAAACGAGTCCGAACAGTAGTAAAACCTTTGATTGGATAAATGCTACTTGTAACTCGACTAAAATACTATCATGGTGCGAACAAGGCTTTAGGGATGTCCCTATGTATTTGTGGTGCAAATTACTGGCTATAATTTCTTCGGACTATGTAAATTACTGTCAATAGATGTCATTGACTTCACAAGCAAGAATTAAGAGTTGGCCCTTTACTGTTTTTTTATGTTGGCAGCCCTAGCTGTGTAACGCGGGTCATATCATGTATGGTTGTCATGTTCACTGATATCCATTGTCTTATAGCGTTCAGCATTTACTGAACAAATATGTTTGTTCAGTGTTTATTTTATAAGTAAATTACAGTTGTTTAAAGAACTATGAAAGGTATTTTAAGTAGTAGAGAGATTAAGAGAACTCTATTCCCTGCAAATACTAACAAACTTAGTAAAATAGAAATCTGCTCTTAGTAGAAGCTAATTTAAAATGTACATTTTGCTATTATTTTTGGCAATAACTCCAGAACACCATAACCTACAATTTACATTCATTTTAAATAAGCATAAGTAAAGACCTTTCCAACGATATATGACTCGATGCTATTGACTAGATAGACCAAAGTCCTTAGGATTCCGCCCATCGTCTTTTGTATTTATTTTAAGTTCTCTGTCAGCTCTGCGGTTGGTCCGCGCATTCTTCAGTAGTTTGTCATATTTTCAATAATAATTTCAGTGTGAACAACGGTCTGTGAGTTTAAATATTTGTTTTTTGAGTTTTAAGTGTCTTTTTAGTACCACTTCTATGTTAACTTTGAAGTTGTAGCTTTGTATTCTTTCTAATCGATAGGAATATACAAGATGTGTGTAAATTATTATACAGTCGGACCTAGATAAGAGTTCTAGGGTCCGCGACATGTCTTGCTTATAGAGGTTTCTCGCTTGTCTATGTTTGTTATTATAAAGAGAGAAACTTTGTATTTTTGTATGTATTGAAATAACTCAAGAACTACTGGACCGATTTCAAAAATTCTTTCACCATTAGAAAGCTACATTATCCCCGAGTAACATAGGCTATTATTTAATTCCATGCAGACGAAGTCTCGCACAACAGCTAGTAATAAGAAAGATGTAAACACAACTATCGCGTCATCAGAACTAAGTATATTTGGTTACACATAACCTGACAGATAAGCTGCGATTATCCTTTTTTTCTCCATCAAACAGTTGTCTGCCGTCGCCGCATTAAGAATCCATTAGGTCCTCACGAGGTCTCGCTGATTAATTCCTTCTTATCATTCGGGTTTGTATCATCAGTTGAGTACTGCCTTGATTTATACGAGGCGTTATCGCGCGAGATGCGATGGCGCCGGCGGTCAACGATATCTCGACTCGACTCTTTCTTTACTAATCTTTGCTCGAACCTTGTCATAGCGGCGCCTCTGTATTTTAGGGTTCCCTTACTCTATGGTAAAAGTCAACGGCAATCAAAGGATCATCTTCCTACGGCTGATTCCTACTGCTGATACGGCTGGTACTGCAAGTCAGAGTCCAAAACAAACTAGCAAATATAAAGTTATAAAAATAACGTGACAAATCCTAGTTTATTTCTTAACTAGCTGTTTCTTGCGCATTCGTCACGCGAAATTAAAAAGCTTAAGGTACTCGAGGATAATGTAGCTTTCCAAGGGTGAAAGAATTTTTGATATCGACTCAGTAGTTTTTGAGTTATATCAATACTTTTAAAAATACAAATCTTACCTCTTTAAAATAATAGTACAGATTAGTCCTTTATACTTTTTATCCATTGAAGAAAAGTTAAAAATCTTTATTCCGCAAAACTAAAAGACTAATTTACTTCATAGAAGTAAAATAATATCCTTTTACAAACATAATTATTATCCCAATAATTTAAATATACGGAACACTAAACCAGCTGTGGGTCTCGTAACTGACCGATTCATTATGTCGGCCAGTTCAAATTGTTTAAGTAGTCCGACATAAAGACGGCCGTTAAACAACTAACTACGACTAATTCGGAGGCACTTATTAGGACCTTTATTAACGTTTGTGTGTGTGCCCATTTGTCACACGGCCGGAGCCTTTCTATCTTATTTTATGTAAATTAGTAAAATTTGTTAACTTAGAAACTTTTTTAATCAACGTTGAATTAGAATCATGTTATTAAAAAAAGAAATTCAGCTTTGAAAGTTATTTATATTTAATAGAATAGTTCTAACCTAAAAGTAGTACAAACGAGAGCAATTAATCCTGGTATTTAAAAATACTTATAAATCTCCGACTCCAAAATAGTAAATTAAATAAATTCTGAATAGACAATTAAATACTCCTTATATTAATGTCATAAAAATACTAGCTTTCTTAATGCCGAATTTTCAAACGCCACGAACCACGCTTAAATTCCTAATTCTACGGCGATCTCGTTTACTTTTAACGCCACTTAGAGTTTAAGCGACGCTAAAATTTGAATGGCGTTTGAGCATTCGTTAGTTATCTATAAGCTTTTTTAAGTGACTCCAAGTTATTGCTCTCGAGTGTATTTCCACTTTTAAGTACAGACTAACTATAAATATAGTTGTCAGAGTAGAGCGAGATCTGTAAATTCCTAACAGCTTAACTTGCAGTTTAACAAGCTAAGATTAGAATCGGATCGCTCGTAAGAAACAAACAGGCAAATAGATAAACATCGTTTCTACATCGCTTTGTTCCAAGATCACGAGAAATCTAAAGCTTGCAACATAGTGTAGCCTACGTTCACACTAAGCCCGATTGAAAAAAAGAAACTGGTACCATGTTCTTTGTACATATTTACCCGACGCTCTTAGGTGAAGGAAAACATCGTGATGTCTGCACATATGTGAAGTAATTCAGAGATATGTGTGAAATCAAGTAAAATACGCGCTAGTCGTGGAGTTGCGGGAAATGGAGCCTATCATGAGTCGAACTACATTACATTACATTACAATATTGATTAAAAACTAGTACAAAAACATAATTCTCGCGTACAATTCTCTTATGCCCCCTTGTAAACAATTCTCTACCATTTTTGTATATCGAATATTGCGTGCAAATTATTTATTTCTATTATCGCACTGGCACGTACAAAAAACTGGTACCATGTAATTCGCTCTTAATATAAAAGACAAATCACAGACTATTCGTTTGTTCAACTTTTGCATCATGCGTTAATTTTGCTATGCTATACGTTCTGCGATACAAGGTCTAAAACACCTTGTACTTACGCTTACTGTAAGTATATTTAGGTACGGGGTCGATAACGCATTGTACAGTGAACACTATTTTAAATATCAACAGCGTAAAGGGATGCAGGAGGCACACTATCGTGCAAAGAGGATGCGTCATTAAGTTTGACGACCGTTTGTTCAAACGTCACTCAAATACTTCGTTACGTAAGCGTCACTTAAAATGTAAGTGGCGTCAACATTAAATTAATTCGCCGTAAAGGAGTGTAAGCGTTTAGTTAACATGTAAGACGTATTACATATTGAGTGACGTTTGAACATTCGACTATCAATGTCATAATATCAGTATGCATTTGTTTTATTTAATCTTTGGCAGTATATATCGATCTCTAAGAATGTAAAAAATACAACAAAGATGATACCAAAATGACCTGAGTAACACGATCCGGGTTGCGGCGGGCAACGTCAGATCGACAACATCGCTCCACATTCCACAACTGTCAAAATATTTGAGGTTATCTACAACTAGTTAAAAGTATTACATTTTATAAGACTTAGTACTAAGTACTACTAAAGCAACACCTTGACACCTTATTACTAGCTGTTGTTCGCGACTTCGTCCGCGTGGAATTAGAAAATAGCCTATTTTATTCGGGCATAATGTAGCTTTCTAGTGGTGAAAGATTTTTTGAAATCTGTCTAGTAGTTTTTGAGTTATTTCAATATTTACAAAAATACAAAGTTTTCCTATTTATATCAGTATAGATTAAGAGGCATATGATTCAGAGCTATTCGATAAATGACTGACTTTCGACAAGATGTCATGGCGTTAATCATTTCTCAAGCTTAAACTATAGAATACGTTAAATCCTTGCAAATCAGTCCATTATATAGATAAAACGCTTTTACGTGAAATCTCTTATGAAAGGAACTCATCAGTAGATAATAAAATAATTTATTATTCTTGATTATTTTATCATAAGACTGGGGACGTCTGTGTGATAAGGTACAAAAAACAAATGAGTGCCGAGCGAGCGCGATCTCGCAGATACGAGGGCAAATCTTACGCCGACATCGCTGCTTGCTGCATGATGCCCACCTGTCTGTTATCATAGCATCATAAAGCCGAGCGCTCACCGCAAAAGAGCACGAAGCGGAGCGGGAGCTTTGCTCCTCCGTTTTCCACTTTCATACGATACTGTATACTTGTGTCCCCACCGAAAAGAGACATGAGATGTGTCAAAAAGAGCTGTGTCAAAGAAGACAGCGTTATGCCGTTGGGCTCGCTTAGCTCAGCTCTTTGTTGGTGGACGCAGGCATATTTGAGGCCGGTCAGCTCATCATCTCCTACTCATTACTCGGCTTAAGGCTGAGCACACATTTAGACGATGCATCATGAATACTCGCCAACTGCGCAGTAACTCGACGTACAAGAGCAAGTGGATGGAGATGCATTGACTATTTAACGGACGATGTACAGAAAAAGGATCCCTATTACAACACGTTCCCTTCTCGCCAAATCCTCTTCTCCTTCTCGTTCTTTCCTTACCCATTAAAAGGGGAAGGGGAATAGGATTAATATTAGCCTGCGGTACTCACACTCATCAAACTAAACGTGAAATTACTTCAACCTTACGACTATCTTCTGCCGTAGTATCGGACTGGCCGAGTATCTTATTTACGTAGCTAATGCTGCTACTGACTCTACCATTTTTTAAGTGTGAACGCGCCCTTATATTCAACGCACTAACTCACCAGGATCCGGGAACTCGAAGCTATTATTGTTGTGGATGTCTTTGTCACAGGATAGTGGGTTATAACTATGGGTTCTCACTACTAACACACGCATAATAACATATTTATCATCTCTAATATTGTCTTTGATAATATGGAGATGGCGATATATTTTTAAAGCAGGTTTAACCAGCAGTGAAAACTCAGAAATAACATATTTAGTTGTGCGTGAATGCTATATCAATGACTATTTTTCATAATAATAATAAAGTGCATTATAGAAGTACAAAAAACTGGTAAATGTCTTATTTATATGGTAAAGAAGGACAGCGTTGTGTTAAAAAACACAGGTCGTTGTCCTCTAATTATAACAATATAAAACTGAAGCATTTTTGTACCATATTTTCTTTGCTATAATCAGCATAAAAATACTCATTTTCTCTTCTTATCTTGATACGAGATTACTCTTAAGTAATGTACAATACATTCCAATAACATAAACAAATTATCCGGATGTAAGAACAATAAGAAATATTCGATTATTGTCAAAATAGATTTATTTTCGCGCCTAAAATTTTTGATAATGGTTGCCCAATGTTCATGCGCTACAAAGTGATTTGATAGCGAACATCAAAAATGTACGGAACTGACATTGACGTTCGATATCACATGACAAGCTTGCTTATCGAATGTCATTGTCAGTTTCATACATTTTTGTCGATTCCACGAACTATATCGCCTATCGAAAGATACTTTGGGTAATCCCCAGCTGTCAAGTCGATAGCTAGAATCGATGTAATTCAAACATTTATTGAGTACTTGACGTAAATATTTATTACTAACTTTTGCTCGAGACTTCGTCGGCGTGGAATTAAAAAATATAGGCTATGTTACTAGGGGATAGTGTAGCTTTTTAATAGTGAAAGAATTTTTGAAATTGACCGAGTAGTTCTTGAGTTATTTCAATAAGGGAAAATATAAAACGACCACCAAAAAAAATAATCGTAACACCAAATTGATTTACCCAAAACAAATATAATAAGAACAAAAAAAATAAAACTGTACCAAACATATGATACTCTAAATTAAAATTCATCTACCTATTTAAATCACGCTTCCTTCAGAAAAAATATTTTCACATCAAAATTAATAAATTAGCACCTAATTTCAAACATCTAATTTTTGTGTTTTTATACCCAAATATATTGCAAGTCAACCTAAAAATGTATGCATATAACCAAATAAACTATATTGATACCAAATTATATTATATTATATTTTATCCGTCCGTTACTGCAGGGCACGGACGCACTCGCTGCGCCGCTCTTTGTTATTCGCGAGCTGTGACGTTGCGCTTGATGGTTGACTGAAGTGCTTCTAAAGTAAAAAATATGCAGATCTCACTAATATACAAATTTTTCTATTTACTTTACTAATTATGAAGATTGTTTTACATCGTTTAATTTAAATTAAATTAAGAATAAAATAAAAAACAAACAGGTAAGTTAGTACCTTCATAAAAAATAATGATATAGGTCTTTTCAGGTCCTATATTCGTTTACGCTTAATCCAAATATGTGTTACGCTAATGGTAATTAATTGAATGTTATTCATAATTTTTAACCATTATTGACATATGAAATCATTGTTGTTTAGTAACTTTCATTGCAGATCAAATAAAATTTAAATAAATAAATAATCAGCAAAATGAGAGCTAAAAGTAATCAATTGGTCACATTTAACGGTGATTAAGTATTAATACTGCAACCTTGTTACCGATAAAAGTAATAAGCTGCAACAAAAAAAAATTGGTTGCCTGTAAAGTCGGTATACGGGCGAAAGTTTTACGTGACAACGACTTTGAGTGGTAAAATAATTTTAATGTGAATATTCATTCGTATTACTATACGAATGAATATTCTTCCTACTGGAAGAAGGATGAAATAATAGTAACAATTTAAAACATTAATTTATACAAAGAATCTTGCACTGAATTTCTTATTAACAAAATTTCATTTTTACCTTTACAAATACATACGTATTTATATGCTGACGATGCTTTGCCACAGTATAGGTCCTATGCCTATCTCTCTCACTCTCTTTCTCTCGCTCTGTCTCTCTCGCTCTTAGGCGGGCTAACCGTGCTCGAGTGGAAGGGACGCGTGCCTTTCACTTTTTATGTCTGTCTCTCTCGCTCTTAGGCGGGCTAACCATGCCTCTCACTCGCTCTCATTGTGAGCGCATAACGCGAGCGGAGCGTAACGCAGTTTCTTGAAGTGTCACCCGGCGAGCGTAACGCAGTTTCTTGAAGTGTCACCCGGCAAACCAATTTATAAGACGTTATCACGTCAAAACCAAACTGTATGGGTTGGGTTAAGTTTAGGATATTTAAAATTAAATAAAAGTCTAGGTTATGCGTGAAACGCCCCTTTTGTCACTCCCACATACGTCAGCTAAAATAGATACTAAAGAAATAAAATAGGTGAACAATAATTTAAATTGGTTATATTTTACTATTTTAGCACAAAAATATGTAACATATTTGAGTGAAATTTTGCATTAAATTGAGGTTATAAATTAGGTGCAACTTTATTATTTTTGATGGCAAAATGATTTTTTTGGTGATAATTTTTCTATTTTGATTGAAAGACTACAAATATTTTGGTGCTAGTTTTTATATAAATTGTGGATCGAATTTAGGTGATGATTTACTTTTTTTGCTGATAATAAATATTTATTTTGGAGATCAAATTTATTATTTTTGGTTATCGTTTAATTACAAGCCTTTCAATAAATACAAAAATACAAAGATTTTATTGCTAAAAGATTTCAACGAGCTAGTATGTTAAGTGACCGCCATCTATCGACAATATAAAAAAAAGTTAAAGTTGTTGCCAAACTTTATTTAAAATCGCCTATAACATCATTTCTTGCTATTAAAAGATAGCAAAAGTATTTACTTTATATTGCATTCTGTTACTACGAAAATATATATTTTTATAGATGTAATAAAAAATACATAGACACACAAATTAATATGTGAAAGAAAAAAAATCTTTTTTCTTAATATTGCCTTCAAGTCCTCACGGGCTCGAACACATTTTTGTTAAGTTGTTCTTTTTTCAAGTTTTTCTTAAAAATAAAATGATCTTCAATAATATGTGAGAAAGTTGAGTTAAAAGTTGAAATCTAAAAATATCAAAAAGTAATACAGAATATTGAGTGTATCGCAGACATGTATTGCTAGATATAACCCTTGACATACAATAAATGCTTATCATTAATCTGTTTACAACTTAACCCTGTACAAGTCTATGACAATTAAAGCGATTTCGCTCGCGAATCCCGTTGGGAACGAGGCGCGCTATCTCCAACATCGCCCACCATAGATACGACTTTTATGGCGGCCAGCTTTTTTATTTGACATTTTATACAAGTTTATTCAAACACGGCGATAGGATCGGAGACTTTATCTTTCAATGCAACGTTACCGCGAGCCCGGCTGCGATACCATCTTGGCCCAGCCATTGCTAGTTAAAGCAGCCTGATAAGGGATCGCGTGCGCTCGTGTGAGTGCGCCGTGCGGACACGAGGGGCGCTGTGTGCGCGGAGGGGCGCCCCAACGCCGCCAGCCAGTCACTCAATTTACGCGGCAAAAGAATGACGTCGCAAGCGAAAACACGCGCTCCGTTCGGTTATTTGTTGAACTAGTGTTTGTGTGAGAAGGCGCTGTGATGTTATTGTGGCTGCGGTACCTCAAACAGCTGGAGCTGGCGTGCGCCAGTGCCGCGGACATGCCGCCAGGTGGCGCTGAACACGTCAAAACAATCTGTGAGAAAAACTTTCTTGTTTACTAATCGTTAGCTTGTAATAACTTCGCCGTCGCTCTTTGAAGTAATCATAAATAATTAACTAACAAATTCTTTAACTAATAATTTAATTAAAAATAATAAAAATGAATATTCAAGTCGCGTTATGACAACCTGTAGGTCTTTAAGGTGGCGGTTTTAGCTCAGCTGAGTTCAACTGTCACTTTTCTTACTAAAATGCACTTAAAAGTTGCTATTTCAATAATAATAATAAAATCAAATTACTTGAGTAAACACGCTGCGATGATTTCGATGAAAACACGATAACACTCGTTATATGTTTTTTATCTTGTTTGTTTGATAGTTGAAGTGTGAAATTAAAGTAAATACGAGGTTTTTAAACCGTTTTCCTCTTATCCGTAGTGTAGATTAACATTCCCTTATGTATAAAATGTAATATGTATTATATTAATATGATATTTATTTACAAACATAACACTTATGTTACTAAAGGGTAAACAGAACTGATATCTAAGTTACATTATAAAATAATCTTTATTTTTCTTACAATGTAATAACAAAAACATATTACATTACTAAGTATTTACCTGTATTTCTATCTCATTTGTTAATCTATTAGAAAATACGTTCCATTTCACTCATATAATGTGTCCACTTATGCCTTTTTTATTTTGCCCGCCATAAAAGCAATGTAGATTAACAGATAACAGGCATAGATTAAAAAAGCCAGCTGCACAACCCTTTGACAACTGCAAACGATCATTTCACATTCCAGACGTGTGCGGCTTGTCGCCTATTTTGACAGGTCCTGTCACTGTCAAACATGTCTGCCTACTGTACTCTATCTGGCGGGAAATCTCGGTGAAGTGTCAATCTTTGTACAGTTATTAAATATAATAATTGTAAATATTTATGTAAGTACATTATTATTTAAACAATTAAGACATTATCATCCGTGTTAGTGATTTTTTATGTAATTGAAAAGTAAAAAAAAACCAGCATTTTTCGATTTCAAAACCAGTTTTGGATATCGATTGAATCGATTTTGATTTAATTCGACAATTTAAAATTATAAACACATTTATAGCGACTTAAAAGTTTTCGAATAATCAAGATTAGTACGATATTTCGAATTTATTTTAATTTTAAAATAACATAAAACCATAACATATCTGCTAAAAGTACCAGGAGATAATAAAAATGACGTGAGTAGAGTGAATGGGGACACGCGGGCGAGCTCCCGATCCAGCTGATAAGGATGGAGGGGAGCGCGTGGTGGCGAGGGGGGGGTGAGCGTTATCTCCGCTGAGATTTCACGTTCATTATCAAGCCGCGGCTGCCTCCGATCAGGCCCGAGACGCCACTGATAAGCAGGGCTGCCAACTTACAATAACAGACACGAATACTGGCGAATGGCGATAGAATGGGACTTGCCAACCCTTGACTACTTTTGAAAGAAACAAAACACTATCGAGAAAAATACAGTGACTTGGTTTATTTTAAAAGAGTATTCTAAATATGCATTTTTTAATGAAGAATTGGGGTCAAATACTAATAGGTGACAACCCTAAGTATAAGTTGATCTATGTTATTTTTTTTAATTCTTGGAGGTAGAGATAGTAATAACAGAATTTTGTAAATCAATCAAATTGGGAGCAAATTTTTTTTTTTAATAATACAAGCTATCTACTTATAATCCTTCTTAATTTAATGAAAATTAAGAAAAGATGTGTTTTTACGAAGCATAATTGAGGTAATTATTTTTAATTACCCTTAAGCACATTATGAATTTAAATTATGTATAATTCTTATCAACGTTTAGTTCCTGACCTTAATTATATGAAAAAATTAATAATTACTACCGTATACCGCAAGTAACAATAATCTGTATACAGTTATCTTAATATTTTATATTTACTTACTTAAAATTATAAAAACAAGCTTAATTAGAAAAAGTTGACAAATCCTATTATCTGTCCTATTGTACGAGTAGGTTCAATAAAAAAAGTCATGGTATTTGAATTTATTCTGCTTTATTCCGAAACGAGAATCAGCGTTATTACTGTTGTACTTTCTACGTTTGGTACTGGTACATTCATAAAGTTTATTCCAAAATACAGAACATCCTTGTTCCTGGTACTTCTTATGATACATAATTTGGTCCAATGAGACCCCTTGTCTATCTTATTTCGTTCCGAGTGTCCTCCAGTATCGTATAATCGACGACTTATTGGTCCTCGTTTATCGAAGTACTTTATACATTTTTTTGGAATAAGGGCTTACAACAATTTCCACAAAGAATATCTTGAAGCAAAAGATGGCAGCACTGTCCATATAAAATTCAAAGCATTATTAAACCGTGTTAAATTATCTACTAAAATATGAACATACTGAGTTCTATTGTTTTCTTTAATATATGTGAAGTTTTTTCCCAAAACACAAACGTTTATCTGAAGGCAAGATCTCGGTGGCGGGAATCGAACCCGCTATCTGTGGCAAACATCAGGCGCTCACTGCTGCCTTATCTTTACATCTTCAAAGTTTTTTGTAGGCAACGTGTAAAAGTTGATGACCGAAATAATAATATTTTATACAAGAGTTTCTGCTTATTTTTTAATGTTATATAGTTCTTTAGGTTGAAATAAAGGTAATAAGGAAAATCAAGAATAGGTCATAGATATTTGAAAAAAAGGGTTGTAAGAGGGTAAAATGGGGCAGGAAACGTTCGCGCCTCGGTACAAATCTCGCAGAGCTAGGACTGATGGTTTGTGACTGTTCTTCCCGTTTTAGGGTGCTGCCTCAGCAGCTGACCCAAGGTCGTAAATTCTCGTGTCCGCGGTCCACCCGTAAAGCGTTTGAGGGCAGTCAGGTTTTAGTGGGTATTCCTGCCACCTCTTGGTCGGCGAGTCCCACACTTCCTTCGACACTGCACCGATTAGCGTAAGGATGCAAAAACGCATTGCCTGGCGTAAAAAGAGGGGAAGGATGTTCCACTCAGACGAAGCGGACAAAAGCTAGTGTTTAAAGCCGATCGCCCACTGCAAAAGAGTAATAACCGTGAGACGGTGAGCTGAGCGGCCTCAAATGTGCTTGCGTCCCCGCCAACAAAGAGCTGAGCTAAGCGAGCCCAACATAACGCAGCTGTCTCATTTGACACAGCTCGGACACAACTAAGCCCTCTAGAACATTTCAGCTCTTTTTGACACTTCTCATTCCGTTTGTCGTTTGAAGAGTGTGGTGCCGGAGGCCTAATTTATATCCACTTCCCCTTCCTATCCTATTCCTACAAGGAAATGATGGGAAGAGGAAGTAGATGTTCCGGGGGAGTTGATGCTTAGGGAGAGGAATTATCCGCTTGCTGTGCGTCTCCTCCTCCAAAGATTAGGGGTAGACAACGCATCTGCAATTGCAAATGTCTATGGGCAGCGGTCGCTTCGCTATTTCAGCGAGTCCAGGTGGCCGCTTGCTCGTTTGCCACTTTGTGATATATGTATATGTATCTTTGTTGGTGGGGACACAAGTATGCAGTTTCTTAAGTGGAAAATGGGGCCGCCCTACCGCTCAGCACTTTACTATTTTGCGGTGGGTGCTAACCTTAAGTGTAAGATATAACGGTGTTGGCGTATATTGCAGTGAGACCCGAGAGATATAGCCTCTACCGAGATATTGCCGCATCCATTTTACTAAGATTTATACGTCTTTGAAAGATAAAGCTTAGAATGAGTTATGCGCTTAACATATGTGCGTTGGGACCAATTAAATATTCGTTTAAAATTGATCATTAGTTTACAAATTTTGGAAAATATGTACCTATATTAAAGACTTGCTGTTGCTCGCGACTATGTGACTCGGGGAAATTGTAGCTTTCTATGAGTGAAAGAATTTTTGAAATCGGCCCAGTAGTACTTGAGTTATTTCAATACGTACAATAATTCTAAGTTTCTTTATAATATTAGTATAGATTAACTGCCGCACGTAAGTCTTTAAGTGTTCACTAAGACGTCACGAAGTCGGTTAAAAATCATTGTTTATGAATCTATTTACTTGACGTTTTTTTCTTTAACTGAGGATGTATTTATTCTTGTAAATAGCACTCGTAATAAGAAATGTCATGAAGTAAAACATAACTCATTTAAATCAGTCGTATGTGTTACATAGTATATACTTGCGGTGGGCTGGATATCTCACGCGCGGGCTAATTGATTCCGGGCGAGGCGGGGCCGGCTGAAAGGTCGCGTCTTCGATCCCGAGACGCCTCACGATGTATTTGACATACTTTGAGAATCGATAACTGCAGTTAACCATAATAATAAGTAGATTACTTTCTAGAGTGAGAAATAATACGCACTTTAGTCGTCTATCTTTCTTCTATTATATTTTTGTCACTGAAAAAACTATCAAAAGTAAAAAACCGTTCGAATCTTGATTTACAAAAAACATCCGGATTCCGAACAATATTAAGAAATATCCAACAATAATGTGTTGTAACACTTGCTTTTTTGTATCGTGGAACCTCCTTTGTGACCATCCTCTAATGCGACTGCGAAGGTCCTGGAATATCCAGTTGAACACATCGGGATCCTGTCCACACGACCCTGGTAATGCATTCTTGTGCCTTTGTTGGACATGGGACCACGCCATTTTGCCGTCCCGGGATATCTAATTCTTCCTAATAATTTGTAATAAAAAAATCTTTTCGTTTTAGTTGTTAGGTTAGGTTAGGTTAGACCAATATAGTACCTTTAATTCTTAGGCTTATAAATTACATCTAAGATTTCTCAACTATCAATGAGAAAGTGTTGCTATTCGGTGTGAGAGGCGGCCGGGCGTGGGGCGCGTGTCACCGTATCGGCCCCACCTTCCATTTATTTCAGAGATCGTAATCGGTGTCGGAGAGGCGGCCGATAGCGCCGCGACAATATACAGGCTGTTAGAAAATCGTGTACGAAATAGATATGCTACTTTAACGGTTATATTCGGTTTAAAAAAACGGTTATAAAACTTTAAACACTACTTTTATAAATATAACTTTATTCCATTAAAACTCTTAACTACAATTATAGTATGTACTAGTGTAATTCGACCTACAATGGGCTCCATTATCAGACTCCACGACTAGCGCGTATTTTGCGTGACTTCACACATATCTCTGAATTTCTTCGCCGATATGTGCAGACATCACGATGTTTTCCTTCACCGTAAGAGGGTCAGGTAACTATATACATATAAAAAAAGTTTAAAATAAACGTATTAATGAAATGGTTGGTACATTTTGAGTATTATTTATATTTTTTACTTAGTTTACAAAATTCAAGGTTATAAAACTCAAATAATTTTTAAATGATGTTACGTAACCGTTCACATCCTATATTACGATATAATCTGATGGGGAGTGTATGGAGAATGGGGGGGCCTTATCAAAAATGGCGGGAGATTCAGGCGGGCGATAGCAGATCGTGCGCGTTGATATCGAGCGCCTCCAGAATACGCCCCTTATCTACGGCCAACTCTTTGTTCCGTATCGGCCGGGGAATCTAAATTTTTTTGTAATTCACTATTCATTTATTATAAATACGTTATCCTTATAAGTATCTTGATAATAGATAAAGAGACTTTTAATATTTAGTATTATTTTAATATGAATATCCTAAATAATATTGAAATAGTACAATGATACATTGACAGAATATTAAAAGATATAATTACATATTGTGTTTATAACATTCATGACTTTATATAATAGAATTAAAAAATAAAATACTTAGTTTTATTGTAATTTAATACTGCTTCTAAATTAAAATAAAATTATTTTGAATAAAATATGTCTATTGTAAAAAGGTAAGATAAAGTTCGACCCATGATGGGCTCCATTTTCCGCAACTCCACGACTAGCGCGTATTTTGCGTGAATACACATATCTTTGAATTTCTTCGCCGATATGTACAGACATCACGATGTTTTCCTTCACCGTAAGAGCGTCGGGTAAATATGTACCTACATATGAAGATCGAATAAAATAGCTTACAAATCAAGAGCTATAACCCCTGAGCCACCGACGCTCTAATGTCTATAGTAATAAATTATTTGTGGTTCATTAAAAAAAACTCATTAAAATACAAATAACTACAAACTAGACAACGAAAACTAATAAACAAACTAACTGTTATCTGTGGAATAATTAAAAAGATGTAAATTTGTATGTTATCAAGTGTTAATAGCATCGAATACATAAACAACTAACCTACATGTTCAAATGTAGCTTATCTCATGCGGGCCCTATCGGACGATATCTGGCGAGTTTACCCTCATACACTTTTGATATTGTCAACTACTTATCGCTTTACAAAATTACCCAAAAAATAACTAAAGCAAATAATCTTAAATCTATTTACCTTGGTAAATCCACAAAAGTTAAAATAACTTTAAGATTTACCCATTCCTAGACGTCCCATTTCCTGCCGAATCCAATTCCTAAATGGATAGAATTAGCAACGAGGAAATATGCCTTAGATGAAGAGAACAACACCCTTATTCTAACAACTCAGAGTGGTTTGAGCAATATAAAGTCGGCTAGAGACGTTCAGTTTTGTAACTGTACAGTTTTAACTGCACATTTAAAAACTGTACACGCATCAGTTTGAACTGCAGAGTCGAACTGTACAGTTTTAACTAAGCGTATGTAGCCGGCTTAAAGTGGTCAATTCTTTGCCAAATTACTTATTCGATCTATAACTTAGAATTAGGGTCTGCAATCCCGCACTGCGGGATCCCGCAGTATCGTGCGGTCATATGACCAACACTATATGCAACCAGCGAAAATATTTTTTCTGTCACTATATTTGTTGGGTATGTTGTTAATAACTAAATAGCCGTACTTTCAATAAAATCAAATACTTTCTTTCCACTCTATCAGAATAAAAACTGAATAAAATTTCGCGGTGTAAATAATGCGAAACCGATTCAGTAAGTGCAATTCAGATAAAAATAATAGATTTTACGTCTAATCCTTCTTAAAGCAGGTCGCTGAGTATATTAAAGTCAAAATTTGAATAATTTTTTACGGTCTGAAGCTTATAGACGCGAATTCAGTAAAACGCGACGGGATCTCGCAGTGCGGGATTGCAAACCTTGCTTAGAATATTTTAATCTTAGTAATCTATACTAATATTATGAAGAGAGAAACTTTGTATTTTTGTATTTTTGTTTGTATTGAAATAACTCAAGAACTACTGGACCGATTTTAAAAATTGTTTTACCATTAGAAAGCTACATTATCCCCGAGTAACATAGGCTACATTATTTAATTCCACGCGGACGAAGTCGCGCACAACAGCTAGTATGTGTATAAATTGAAAGTATAAAGAACAAAACATGCATTGTGTAAATAATTAATATCCAAACATGGTCACATCTCCTTCGGAAGCACCTTGTATCGCTTATCTATCGACGTAGGAAGGCTTGTACGGCACCTGTCCAGATAGACCCTCTCCTGCAAGAGATAATGACCCTTACTGCTAATATAAAAGACCCGAGATATCGTCTACATTTGCCTAGCAACAGTTACGTACGGCCTACGAGATTAAGTGCATTCCATTGTCCCGATACATGCATTTAAGGATTGTTGTTTTTATGAAAAAAAATATTAATTCTGTCGTAAATATTTTTATAAATTAATTTCAACTTAGATTTTATTTATATGTAAATCTTAATTGAATTAGATATGCGAAATAATCAATACTAAAAGCCGAAATAGAAACTCAAGAAATAAGTATTAAATAGACTTAATTTTGACCGATAATATTGATATTAAACATTGAATTAAAATTATTATAATTTTGTTCTTCATTGTAATAATTTGCCGACTTTTTTTATGAGAATAAGACGGTTGCTTTGTCTCTATTTTTTTATGTTGGTAGTCAACTGAATTCAAAAAGGTTGTTTATCAAAGGTTGCAACACTGCTGTATCATATCTCATCGTCCACGGAAGTGGGCATCGCTCGCACGCCTTATCACTTCCCGCTCCAGCGTATGTATGTATGGAGCACTGATTTATATTATACAATATAGCCTGTAGACGAAATAATACACACCTTAGCAGTAGAGTATTGTAGTTCGACCCATGATGGACTCCATATTCCCCAACTCTACTAGCGTGTATTTTGCGTGACTTCACACATATCTTTTCTTTTTTTGTATATTATGTTAATATTTCAAATATGTATACTTTCTCTAAAGCCTTGTTTGCACAAGAATAGTATTTTAGTCAAGTAGCAAGTAGCAAGTATCCGAACAACGGAGTTACTAATCTACACTACTAAAATGTTCGGATGCGTTTAGTTAGTAAATACTGTACAAGGCTTTAGTTCCTGATAAATAAAAGCACTCCAATAAAATCTTACAATTGCTTATAATTCATAGGATAAGGAAATTCATTGATAAACATTAATAAAGTGCATGTCAACACAATCCGCACCTACCTACACATTGACAGATGGCCACGGCTGGGCATTCAATGATTTACTCTTCGCCCAGCCGTGGGCAGTCACGACGCACGACGCGTCGACGCGACAATAAAATCACAACATCTCGTCGTTAACAAGGCGACTGCTACATCGTCGCGATGCGATCGCCCGCCAATTTGTACGCGTGTCCCAACGGTGGGATTTATTGGGCACGCGAGGTACGTTTATTTAGACGATAGTCGCTGCCCATAGGTGGGCTTGTCGCTGATGTACTGATACTGAATGTCTAAGATTCAACGCCCCGTGTATACCCATTTGTTTTCAATGTTATTCATATCACTGAATTGTTTTACGTTTGTAAAGTTAGAAAATATTTACGGAATATTGTAAGTTAATTTCTTACACAAATACCTTTGTCACCACTACTAGCGACGGAAGCCACCGATCCTAAAGCCGGCTACGAACGCTTAGTTAAAACTGACGTGTGTAGGCAAAACCGAGAGCTGTACCATTCGACTGTTCATTTCAAATTGACGTTTTTACGTACACACGTCACAGTTAAAAATGTACAGTTAAAAAACTGAACGTCTATAGCCGGCTTAAGGCTTACATGTCAATTGTCGAAACAACTCTGAATATATTTTATCTTTACACTTATAACTCAAGTGCAACTTGAATCAGTCAACGATGCAAAGTACGTACTTAATATTTACGACAATAACCTTTGATTGCGAACTGGTGATTGAATAGTTTAGTTTTAAAATTGTTAACCGGCTTCGTAAGTAGTTCACGGAAATACAATTTATGTTAACATGAGTTCTCACTTAGCCACTTGAGTTAAACAAATTGTTATTTCTGCTTTTTTTACGTCAATGAAGAAATTTTGTCCAGACAAGTTTATATTTAAACTCATACATTAAAGACGACTACGAACCTTTAGTTGTTTAATTGTTCAGTTAAAAACCAGCTAAGTGTCTGGTAGGCCTTTTGCCCCATCCAAAGTGTCTAACTGCTTGCAGGGAGCATAGTCCCTCGAACTTCATATGTGAAAAATAGCTTTGTGAATGTAAGTAAACTCCAGTAATATTTGGAACAACTTTACCACGTGATTGCTTGAAACTGCCCAATTGGACAGGATAACTAATGCCCATTCATTTTTAGTACATAGGAGTCCTATCTAACAGTGGCGTGGGGTGAAAAAAAAGAAAGGTAAAGCCGGACCAAAAAAACGTCTAACGCGTGAATTTTCACAATGTCATATCTTGTCAAAAATAAATTACATTCCTTAAATTAGTGTGTGTTAGTTCACCTTTCCAAAACTACGGCGAAATGTTTTGTATGGACTATGGTATTTACGTTGCGTTGTTTACAGTTTATAACGTCTATAATCAATTTTAATATCGGGGCGAGCCCGTCCACCGTTAATGATATATTTTTTAGTTTCGAAAGATTGTTTTGAGAACGAAGTTAACTAATTTTATAGGTAATCTGTAAAACAACAACCTATTTGTACTAATTCCGCCATTTCTCACCTAACAGTCTAGCCTACGTGAAACAAAAAGAAACAAACAAACAAACCTTTACGATGAAAGAAACACAATATACTTCTTAAACACAACACATAGCAAATAAAATATCACTATTTCAATGTTTAAGCTTCCGTGAGACATTATTATTAGTAAATATACACTCACGTTATTAAGATCCTTACGGTTGCAAATACGCGCGTAAGTACCAATAAAAAACAATCGTATGACCGGCCTGCATGTCGCAAAACAATACTCTGATTGGTCGAAAACTTCACGCAAAAGTAAACCTTAACTCACAAAAAATAAGCATTAGAAGCCGTAAGAATTCGGCTTATTTCGAAGTGGAAAGCTTCAAGCCAAACTCAACCTTGACTACCAACAAATAAGGTGTTATATCGTAGAGAGGTTGCCAATGTGTATCCGTTAGGATTTTTTTACATTTTAATAATTTAAAGTCCCAATATTTAGACCGAGTTCCCCCGCCTCCTACTACCTCGGCACGCGTATTACGATTGTAAAATGATGATCCGTTATTGCGTGTTTTGTAACGCATATTAAAGAATGTTTTGTATAAAACCCGCAATGTAACTAAATCTTTTGCAATACTTAGACAACGTAGAATAGTAGTTTTATATATTAGTATCTGAAAAGGTAAGCCGAAGGGAAGCCGGTAGGAATCGTGTTGTATGGACGCTTCGCCACTGCTATCTAATCATATATAAATTAAGCATTTGGATATAACTGAGGTCTGCTGCTTTTCGGATCCCGATCTATTAACCACTTGTGTTAAAACAAATTGTTATTTCTGTTAGGAAAGTTTTGATAAGTTTATATTTAAACTCACAGTTACATTAAAGCCAGCTAACATTTAGATTTTAATTGTGCAATTAAAACTCACGTACATACATCAATTTGAACTGTACAGTTCGTACAGTTCTCAGTTTTGCCAACACGCGTCAGTTTTAACCGCGCATTCGAACTGTGCAGTTTAAACTGAGCGTCTCTAGCTGGTTTTAAAGTGCACTCTTCTCTTATGATGTTTGAATAAAAATAAAAAAGCGATCTGGTTGGCAGAGTTGAAGTCACGATTTCCATTACGCGTCCACCCGATCTGCTGAGGCTATCGGGTTACTTAAATTCATCCGTTCAACTTAACTCTTAGAATCCGCAAACTTCATAAAAGACAGTACAACTTGAACTTAAATTCAAACAACATTTTTACACACGCAATATTTTACCTTTGTAAAACTTAAAGTACCTTAAATTCTTTTTGCCAACAATCCCAATAGTTTTCTTTATTATAAAGAGAATAGGTTTATATTTTTGTATGTATCAAAATAACACAAAAACTATTGGACCAAGCCACATTATCACTAAATAGGCTATATTATTTAATTTCACATGAAGTCACGAGCAACAACTAGTACCTAAGTATTTTTTCCTTTACATCTTGATGCCATTTATTTTTTTTATCTCCGACGAAAGTAAGAAACACGTATCGGCGAAAAAATTCAAAGATATGTGTGAAGTCACGCAAAATACGCGCTAGTTATTGAGTTGAGGAAAATGGAACCCGTCATTGATCGAAGTACACATCTTTATTATTCCTCGAACAATAACTGTGTAGATGGTCCCCTGCACGATCACTCTCCAATTAAAACCTCCGACTTTACAAGGTTCGCGCTCACGCCTCCGCTATGGAATATAAACGTTACGGGAGAGTCTATCGCGCCCGATGCACGACCTTCTAGTGAGGTCGCGCCTCTATCGATAAATTGCCGCTAGATATCCTATCTCACTCCTAGGGATGTTTCATCAATTTGTTACCTTAAGCACGAATATTTTATAAAATAAGGTTAGTAAATTAAAATAACTCTTCTACTAATTGATAATAAATTAATGTGCAATCTAGATGCTTTTAGAATTAAAATTCTCATTCTAAATACATTTTATTTCACTCAAACTGTTGAGCATTTCTTTAAGCTAGTTGGAATTGATTTCGCAATCGATATGCCGCAAGCTCAGGCCATCCCTATAAGAGAAACAAAGTATCGGCACTCACGATCGCGGCGCGCAATATCATTATTGTATCCCTTCGCCCTTCGCGAGCCGATAAAGGTTTAAAATGTAAATGAGACGTGCGAAAAAGTATGAGATTATCTCACTATTAGGTATAAATTAAGGGAAGGGAATGAGGCATTCGGCACAATTATATTGTCACGAAGGTGGTGCCCGTGCGTCGCGGCTGAGCGTCGCAATCGGGCAGCAGATCTGCGCGCGCGCACGCCACCCCGCCACCACGCTGCCTACCCACAGCCCGCCACAGGGCTGCTCAACTATAATATCTGAAGATCCAATCGATTCTTTCAATTACTCATTCTAAAACCTTCAATTAAATTATACAGTAAAATCTACTTTACTACACATTTTTACAAATAATTTCAACAGCAAAATTATATTCAAATAAAACGAAAATGAGGCGTAAAATTTTAATTAATTACGTTAAATATCGTGAGGTGTTTATAATATCGAGTTATCACATGCACATCCCTAGCCAGTTGTAATCGATACTAGCCGGCTAAGCGGACGGACAAACTCACATATTTTATTGTGTGCCAATTAAAATTATTCCCCTTCCTTATTGATTGTGGGAAGTTGGTCTTCTAACTAGAGTTATATTGAGTTATTTATTATTCTGATTATTAGCATGTCGTGTCACGACCCGAGATTAATGTTTTCAATTTAACACTACTGACTATATTTTCTTAGTTTTGATGGAAGTGTACATTTCTAATCACGATTGTATGATTAGTAAAGTTATGGGAACTCACACGGGTACGGATTTCAATATGATGCTGGGATTCAAATATGGTATTTAAGTGCTGCTTAAAAACTAATAATTCGTATTGTTCGTGATACTGAATTAATGTAGAAACAGTAATTTTTGTTAAGTTTCAATTAAAATAAACATATATCTTATTTAAATTTATGAATGAACACAATACAAATCAAATGTTAGCCATGACTTTTAAAACGCAATCACAAAATTCTAATGTTTTGTGTACCTATCCATATGACAAAGGAGCCAGCTGAAAACCAGCGCAGGGAAGGTTTCCTTCTCTACATACGCTGAGCTGACTCCCTTTGCCACTTTTACTTTACTATGTGTGTCTTTTATGGTACTTATGTATGGTAACAAATGTATTTTCTATCTTTCTTCATTCTTTAAAATGTATGACAATATTTTCCTTGATTTTATTCATCTTTTAGATATTGTAAAGAATAATTTCTTGAGAAATCTTCATTATTAAATACAAACACGTATTTGTGTATTATAAAATTCCACAAATGTACATGTTAATCGACCACCATTTCACGCCCGCTGCTCTTCGACTAACGACTGCGCGACGATAACGCAACGATAACGCGACGATAACGCGGTGATAACGTGGCGATAACGGTTCATTGGTAGTGTGCTTTGTTGCGATATCCCCACCAATGACATTTCAAACTATGGATTACTTAAACTGATTATTTTTATCCAATAGGAATTAGCTACAATGAGCTCATTCTGATTAGTTTAAATCCAAAATTAAGCAATGCTTACAATCTAACATACGTCAGAATATGTATGGAACTTTGAGAAGCTGTTTCTGTATTCGTCCATTTAACTAAATAAAAAAGTTGGTATAGTAAATTGGAAGACCGCCGCTAGAGACAGACCCAAATGGAAACAGCTTCTGAACCAAGCGAAGGCACACAAAGGGCTGTCGAGCTAAAAGAAGAACTAAATAAACTCCACAGAGCGTATCATTTTTTTAACAGTATTTTTGTATATTATACAGTGGCAAACAAGCAAGCGGCCACCTGAATTCGCTAAAATAGCGAAGCGAACACTGCCCATAGACATCTGCAATTACAGATGCGGTGCCTACCCTTAATCTTCGGAGGAGGAAACGCACAGCAAGAGGATAATTAGTTAGTTATAAGTTTAGAATTCCTTACTGAATCTGCACTATGGGTCTCTTTAAGAGTCCATTTAAGAACTCTGTGTGCTAACATTTCATGCGGATAATAATAACAGTTTGCTTGTTGCTTGCTATTTGCTATCAGAGGTCAAAATGATTCATCGATGCAGTTATCGCTTCCCACGTGTTCACTATCTGTACCGATACGTGGCTTGCATTGTGCGATGATAGCTGACGTATATTATAGCTGTAGTAGTCTATACTAATATTATAAAGAGGAAAACTCTGTATGAATACCTGGATAAGCGAGAGTCCAAGGGACCACGATATTTGTCTGGCTTATAGAGATTTCTCTCTAATCCGTTTATCTCGCTTATGGAGGTAGCTCGCCGGGACCAACTAATGAATCACATTTATCCAGGTATTGTATTGAAATAACTCAAGAACTATTGGGCCGATTTTAAAAATTCTTTCACCGTTAGAAAGCTACATTATCCCCGCGTTATATTTTAATACCACGCGTACGAAGTCGCGTAAAACAGCTAGTTAGAGATATAGTAGGTAACGCATATTTGCAGTCTATGGGCAACGGTCGCTTCGCTTTCGGCAAATTCAGATGGCCGCTTACTTGTTTGCCTTCTTATAAGATAAAATAAAAATATTTGTCTAATTAAATAAGTGACGGATGTAGATGTCAAAGGTTTGGCGTATTGTAGTGAAAAAATAACAATGGTTTACTACACCAACATTTTTGTGGGCAGGTCGCGTGTTACATGGCAGTGAAAGTGTTCATGCAAGTGTTTGCTTTTTTCGTAGGATTTCACTGTTTCTATGTAAACTGTCAATTGCTGCTCCATTCTGTTAAGAATTTCGTATATTGCTATTTCCTTTAGAAAGAGGGAAAGAAATTACAGCGGTAACTAACAGTATTTAAGTCCTACGTTTTGCATTAATTTTCAACAGTGCGTCTGACCAACGTCTAGTCATCGTATGCGCGTACGCAGTGCACTTTCGCGCTAACTATACTAAAACATTGCACAAATAGACAGTACAACAAATTGCAACCTAAAAGCAACAAGATAAAGTCCAAATTTCTTTAAAACACTTAAAACGAGCACGGACAAATCAAATGTGTTCTTATTACAATGGAATAGATCTTTATATCGGATACGATTGGTTAAAGATTGATGAAATTCTTACAAAGGAAATTCATATTTCCTATTCTAATATTAAGGTTTAAATTGCATTACTTCTAAGTGTAGAGTATTGGTAGTGTAGAGCTATAAGGTAATGCCACACGTGCAGGGAATGTTCGATTTGATTGACCGTCAATCGTTCGTAACGGCACCGCGGGCCACAATCGCAAGATGGTGACTCACTTTACTTAGAACCTTGTTTTCCTGGCGTTTTCGCATACTTAATGCCGACTTACGACTTAATTCTAAGAACTAAGGTCTCGTAAGTTCTATTGACGATGAACATCGGAAGTTAATCTACATTTGAAATTTCGATGCCTCTTCTTAATTTGCTTGACAACAGAAGCATACTTTGATACTAAAGGCTCTTACAAGTGTTACATCTATACTAATATTATAAAGAGAGAATCTTTGTATTTTTGTTTATATTGAAATAACTCAAGAACTACTGGGCCGATTTCAAAAATTCTTTCATCAATAGAAAGCTACATTATCCCCGAGTAACATAGGCTATATTATTTAATTCCACGCGGACCAAGTCGCGCACAACAGCTAGTAAGTACTAAAGAGGGACGGTCTAGGCTTTGCTTCCTTCTGATTGCATTTGGGTGGTAATTTTTACAAATGGTATTTTTTCGCACACGACATTAATGCAAAAACCCGTGTACCAATGTTCATGAAAATATGGTAAGGCGTTAAACATTTCCTTACTTTTAATGACCAAAGTGGGGGGATAAAGTTATTATAAATCTGCTGACGTAATATTTGAATTGCTCAAGTTGTGATGTAGGAGAAAAAATCACACCCAAAACATTTGAATTTATTCCAAGCTCCGTATCACAGTAAGATGGCATCACGGAAATCTTATCCCATTTACTTTGGCATATATTCCTATCATATCCGACTAGGGTGTTTGGGAGGTGGAGGGAGGTAGGGACTGGAGGAGGAGGTGCTCGAGGTCAGATATTTCAATTCTCGGTCGGATATTGGCGGCCTTCGTGACGACGCATACATCTCACATCGGCCCGCTTTTCCGCGTGCCCCAGCTTTATCAATATATTAAAATCGCTATGACTTATGTATGTTTTATTTCAAGTAAGCAAGTATTCACTATAAATACTAATACAAATTTATCTCTATGTTATATTTATAGGAATATCATATCCCATTTATTTACTAAAAAGTCTAAAGAAATGCGTAAACTTTTTGAGTAATTACTACGCGTCATGGAATATCCAAAAATGTAGAGAACATTTCTTCTCAAAAGAATCGTCTTGACTCTGTGTCAAGCAAATTGAATGAAAGATATATTTGATCTCTCGAATGTCAGAGAAATGTGTTAGGAAGAGCTACCGTCATTTCCTCTACCGTCAAGTCGCATCTGCATGTTATATGTACTCAATTTTATTTAATAATCAATACTTGACCCTTTATACAATTATCTTTAAAAGGTTAACACACAAAACATTTTTAAAACTAATAATTCCAAATATCACACTAAAAACCACATTCGTTAACGTTATTTATTTCCTAGTTATTTGTGACTCGCTAACTTCTAAATCATTTGAATTTGTACGTAAATTGAAACATAAATCTTTCATTTCAATTCATAATAATGTTGGGAACTATCGTAATATCGAAGTCAGTCGCGAACAAAGAGGTGTTGTGTCAAAACAAATTAAAAGATAGATAGAACAATATCTTATTTAGCAATAATCCCGCGAAGGAAGTTCTGCTAATTTCCTGAAAGCGACGAGGATACGCCGCGTTTAGCTTTCAATGTTTTCAAACTTTATTTTATATCGTACGATATTTTATCGAACGATACTCTTCTTTACGATATTTTATCGAATGATCTTTTATAGGAAAATATTTTAAAGCAACTGAAGATATCATTTAACGAGAACTTTTATATTTTAATCAGGATTCATTTTGTTTGTCGCTTTGGATAAAGAACTTTGTTTTTGATAGAGACAAGATGTTCATAAAAAGCTTAAAATCTACTCTTTTGCTACTAGATATTTAAAAATTTTTAAATTTTTCTTATTTATTTTCGTAAGAAATACGCTTAATAAAGTCGCTTAATAACGGACAGTTGGAGAATCATAGAGAATTTAGTGTTGCCACTTATGTTACAGAAACATGTAGTATTCTTTTAAAATCGTAAGATGTAAAGTGGCTCCGATTCAACGGTCGGATAAATTGTAGCGACAACATTGGCACTTATTGTTTTATTCAATTCCCCGACGACACGGGCGGCGGAGTGAGCTCGCCTGATTACATTTGATTTGGTTCAACGCCGGTTTATTTATCTTTTTAATACGATCATTTTGTAAAGCTACAAAACGCGACTTAGAAATTGATAGACTCGGATGGGTTCAATGACTTGTTTAAAATTTAATTAACATTAAATATTCAAGCTTCTATACTAATATTGTAAAGGGAGAAACTTTGTATTTTTGTATGTATTGAAATAACTCAAGAACTACTGGGCCGGTTTCAAAAAACCTTTCACCTTTAGAAAGCTACATTATCCCCGAGTAACATAGGCTATATTAATTCATTCTACGCGGACGAACTCGCACATAACAGCTAGTAAAAACATATTTTGGTAATATTTATACCAGTCATGTTTTTTTAATTAAATTATTTTTTATCAAACTATTATACGTTATGATTTTAATGTTCGTTATTAACTAACTCGATAGGATTACTAAGTAAATATCGCCGATTAACATATTCCAAGACACACAGTCATTTATACATACTAAGGGAGACGCTAAATAAGGATTTAGTTACCTTAGGGACCTTCAAGAAGCGAGCGTATCACCTCCTAAAAGGCCGACAACGCATCTGTGGTTCCTCTGGTATTGCAGATGTCACAGGGCGTCGATGATCACCTCGGTGTTCCCGCTGCTCGTAGGCCCCCTTTTCTTATAAAAAAAGAAACCTACACTAATCTCTGCTTAGACCACGAGTGTCGTAGTTAATTATGTGTTAACTTTTTTGTTTAGAAAAGCAAATAACTGAAATAACAGTATCAAGAGGCATGTCGATAATCTTATCAAAGGAATTTGATTACACGAGCAATTAAATTCAACGCACTTTTTATTAGCATTTTTATTAGCAACCGAAGGAAATGTTTCAAGAAATTGCGTTGCTAAAAAAAATACTTTTCATTACTGTACATCTATTATTAAAAATATTATCTAATTTATTTATTGAAACTTGCATTTTTATTAATTACTAGCTGTTGCTCGCGACTTCGTCCCCGTGGAATTAAATAATATAGCCTATGTTACTCGGGGATAATGTAGCTTTCTATTGATGAAAGAATTTTTGAAATCGGCCCAGTAGTTCCTGAGTTATTTCAATAAAAACAAAAATATAGAGTTTCTCTCTTTATAATATTAAGTATAGATGTCTATATTGTAAATCTAAATTACTATAAAAACCAAATATTAATTTGTCACCAATTGTGTGCCACAGGGTATAAGACTAAAGATTCAAATTACAGGATATCATTGCAGAAAAAACAGTTATTAAAACATACAATTTAATTTATATTATCCAAAGAATTCTCTAATTAATAAATCGATTTTTATAACATCTTACTCTTCTATACTACTAATTTGTCACAGCGAGTTAATAAAGTGGCAAGAAACGCTTCGTTCTTTGTCTTATGATGTTGGATATTAGTATCAGGACACCGGGCCCGTTTCATTTCCTCCGCCTGCCTCTTGTCGAACTCTCAAATGTTTGCAAATCACAAGAGGTAGCGGGTGGAGATAACATTACATCAATGCATTATTTATCTTAAACTATCGTCAAGACTTCTCTATACGCAAATCGTGGGTACTTGTGTTGGGTTCCGTTCGTCCATTAACAAAACTAATTTAAAGTGATAGAAAGACGAACATCTTATATTTTATTTAAACATCTATGTATCCCATATTAACCGATTAGTTTTTTCTGTACATTAAAAAATAATCGTGTATAGTTGTGTTGAAATTATTAAATTGTCTCTAAGTTTTTATTTTTGTCTCAAAAATTACTTATGTTCTTAAAACAATAGTTCTTCCCAAAATATGTAATCGATCTTAAAAATAATAAAAGGATACAATTATATGATGACTTTCTTTAATATTCCAGATGTATTTAGCTTGAAATTACATCAAATTATTAAATCAAATAAGTTTAATGATTGGCACTCTACAATTTAAATAAAAATAGCTTGTAATTCCGCTTGTGAATTGCACCAGTGGCTATTAGCAGTATACGAGAGGATAATCACATTGTTTTGTTCATGATTCATTGCTGTTTCTGTTCATAAACTTCGTTAGTTATTATATTTATTGTTACAATCGAACGCTCGCTTGCATATTTAACGTTCCACGAATCTTATGTATTCTACATGCGTACACTGCAATGTAGACGTAATGTTTCTATTTAGAAATATAATAACTTTATAATTACTTTTATCAATCTATATCTATACTATAATATTATAAAGAGAGAAACTTTTTATTTTTGTATTTTTGCATTTTTGTTTGTATTGAAATAACTCAAAAACTACTGGGCCGATTTCAAAAATTCTTTCACCATTAGAAAGCTACATAACTCCCGAGTAACATACGCTATATTATTTAATTCCACGCGGACGAAGTCGCGAACAACAGCTAGTAATAAATAAGGTTACTATGTCAGAAAATATGTAATTTTTGTTTTTTTTTTTTCAGGTAAGTGTTGTAGCAAGTTAAAGATAGAGCCAACTAAGGTAGGATTGTCCATCAGAAGAAAAATTAACCACAATTATGCTTCAAGATATTTACGATATGTGTAGAAAGTTGCAATGCTATAGGGATATAATTTGAAGATTTACCCCTTTATTCCGAAAACAAATATATAGTACTGCGATAAACGAGGACCAATAAGTCGTCGATTATACGATACTGGAGGACACTGGGAATTAAATAAGATAGAGCAGGGGTCTCATTGGACCAAATGATGTATCATAGGAAGTACCAGGAACAAGGATGTTTTGTATTTTGGAATAAATTTTATGAATGTACCAAACGTAGAAAGTACGTACGTACGAACGTAGTAATAACGCTGATTCTCGTTTCGGAATAAAATAGTTAGAGTTTAAATATTATAAAGATTTTTACTAACCATGTTTCTTAATTAATTTGCTTTTAAAACTGAATCTATGAATTTATTTAGTTAGCAATATAATAATTCGCACGAAGGCTCGTGGGAACATTGCAGCCTTTAGCTAATCCTAACGCTATCAGTGGTGCAACCTGCAGAAAATGATTTAAAGATTAACATTACTATCGATTGCTAAATTTACTATTAAAAATAACAAATTATAAACGACTTTCAGTGCAATTACAGTATAGGATACAAGGATATTTTAGCACTCGGATAAATGTGCACTAGCAATGTCATCTTGACATTTTAGCCAATCAAGGAAAGGCAGCTGAGGGATTTTGAAAGAAGTTAGGAAATTTTTACCTATTGTTATCCCTAAAACTTTGTAGGCGCCCCCCTGTCAATGTCAAAAAGTGCCATAATATCCTTGTAGGATTATAAAATAATATTGACTAAAGTCTTCTGTTTTTGAATTAATTCACGAACCATAGATTAAACAGTAAACTTTTTAAAATAGACAGTCAGAGAACGGCTTACGTAGTCTGTGCCTCTTCAGGTGTACATCTGCGCGCCTGCCGCCTCTAGATACGTCACTCATGTAAGTTTTCTTCCCATTCGAATTATCTCCGACACACCGCGCGCCAACTTGAAAATGGATTTTTCTCGCTTCATTCTCTTTTGACACGTTCCCGCCGTTTCCGAACGCTCGGATGACGTTTGACATTACGTCTTGTCTTGTCATTTTAGGCGCTAACTTTTATTTTGAATAATTTAACAAAATAGTTATGTAATATGTTTGTAATTATGTTAAGATAATTAATTAACTGTCCTTATTTATAAATATAGTAAATGTAAAATGTAAGGCATTGCTCGGTGACATTTAATTTGCTGTATCTGTATACGTGTCGCATGCGGCATATAATAAGCGATATGCCGATAATGAAGCGTCTACTCGATGGACTTTCATTTCCGCGCGCACGTCGCTCCATAACAAAGAAGTGTTGACATATTTAGAACAAGCCTGAAACCGAACTGGCAACACTGCGCCCGACAACGACAGCCGTCAGCGGCCGTTGGCGCGAGATTTTAATTTTCGAATCCATCCCGCGCCCGTCGCGTTCCCCGCCTTCGTTTCCCGCGGTTTTGTTGCAAACGTCAAATCATGGTCCATATTGCTTCCTCTGTCGAAGAATGACAACTTTTTTCTTTTAAAAAACTGGCAAAAGTTTGAGTGACGTTCGGCGTTCGCATGAGTTTTTCGCAAATTGGCTGCCGCTGACTGAAATTGAAGTTTGATTGATTTCAATTGAACTTTTGACAGTGTATGTTTTCGTTTACTCAGAATTCGATGTAATAAAGATTTTGCTTCTCAATTATTTTGCTAAGGTTGTAATAAACTTTAAATTACAATTATAATATCAAAAATAGGATAGGAACATAGGATAACTAAAATTAACAATACCACAATTATTTATCTTGGAAAACCTTTATAGAAAACATTACATTCAATCTTTATTATAATTCGAAAACACATCAATTAATACTCAAATAAAACATTGGAAAATATAAATAAATGGCATATCGTCTGTCTGGAAAGGTGAGTACATCGCTATCATTTTTTCTGCACGACCGGCCGCCCGCCGGTACACTCGCTCACAATAAGAAAGCGACCACATCACTATTGTGTGCCAACCTGCCGGACACGGATCATTCCGGGAAAAGGAATCACGTAAGACTTTTAAAGCAATCTTATACCTACGTTTACCAATTTGTTTGAAAAATATGTTTAAAATAATTTAAATAAATACTAATTTCTAATAGTAGAGTCGTTTTCTTCCACAGAGCGGTGTAGAATGTAGAGTTTCACACATTTAATTACCACAAATTACTTTATTCCCTAGCTGTTGTTCACAACTTCGTCCTCGCGGAATTGAAAAATATAGCCTATGTTACTAGGGGATAGTGTAGCTTTCTAACGGTGAAAGAATTTTTGAAATCGGCCCAGTAGTTTTTAAGTTATTTCAATATATACAAAAATACAAAGTTTCTATCTTTATAATATTTGTATAGATATAGATTAAATGAATTATACTGTAGCTTATAAATACTATATACTGTAGTATATTATTGATTATGATATTAATTGAAAACACGTAGGCAACGGTTACAATGAAGTAAAACAAGCCAAAAGACTTAATCGAAGGGAGGCGTAATCCAATACGAGCCGTCTGCAGTCTGAGTGCAGTTGCAATTGTCACGGCCCGGTGAACCACCTCCTTGTTTTTACTCGATTGCACGATTATTCCTCTTTTTTTAGTCCCGAACGATACTGGCCGCACGGAGACCTGTCATATCGACTCTTTGTTTGGCGTGTGGTAAAAAAAAACCAACGGCGAAAAGATAAAAAGTCTCCCGAGCAAATTGGGCGTCTCTGTTAAAAACAAGGGAGGTGGAATGTTACGATAGCGAACAATAAACGTCCGATCTGTTTGTACGATCACAATTTGTTGATTGTTTGTTAACTTTACGCTTATTTTTGTTGACAGTTTTTTAGCTGTCAGTTTGACATTTGATTTTTATCGTCTATGGTCTAACACTTTGAGGGCTATCTTATATTTATAGTTTGAGAACAGTGGTGCATTAATAGGTATATCTGGACAACGTGCGGCCCGTTATCTGCGAGGAGTCGGGCGGGGAAGTGGAGATATTCAGGGGAGGGGGGCCCGATATGAATCACGGCGAGTAATGGCGGCAATATCACGTACTGCACTTTGTCAACTGCTTGTAGCCTTGCACTCGCATAGATAATGCGGAGATTGTGGCCCCAGGGGGTAAGGGGGGACGATCGCGGCTCCGAGACACAGCGCCACCTCTGAGACAGGGTAAACAGTTACGTTTTATATTATCAAAGTAATGCGACAAACGATAGATAAAATAAATTTAGATATTATTTTGAAAACAAAACCTCAACTTAAAAGTCTAATTATTGCAATGTGGAACATCGTTTGGGCATACGTATGTTGCATTAATATTATTAACACACATTTCAAACTAATTCTTCCTGCAAAAAGGAATGGACTTTTAAACAAAAACAAAAGAAAAGCCACTAGGATATAGAAATGTCTTTACAGCAAAAATTTCCTATAACAAGAGAGAAGATTTCTTCCACTTCTGGCTGTATCAATAAGCACTTATAAAGGCCAGCCGTGGCGGGGAAAGGCAAGCGAGCGATACGGTCTCCCGGAGTGTTGTCGAGGAGGCCTCTGAGGGCCTGAGCGCGGCTAATCTGCCTCCGCGGCTCGATCGCCGCCGCTAGGGGGCCTTACTGAACAATTATTGGGATTGTCGACGATTCTCGCTGGAGTGGCCTTTGGAGAACCGTTGGTAGGGGTATATACCTAGTATACGTTAAGAAATCATTATCAATGCAAATTGAAAATTAATTAAGAAGAAAGATTGAATCAACTTTTTCAATCACCACGTCCAATACACGTCAAAGGCTGACAACGCATCCGTTGGTTCCTGTGGTATTGCAGATGTCGCAGGGCGTCGATGATCACTTCGGTGTTCCTGCTGCTCGTTTTCCCCCTTTTCTTATAAACAAAAGTCAATCTATACTAATATTATAAAGAGAGAAACTTAGTATTTTTGTTTGTATTGAAATAATTTAAGAACTACTGGACCGATTTCAAAAATTCTTTCACCTCTAGAAAGCTACATTATCCCCGAGTAACATAGGCTATATTATTTAATTCCACGCGGACGAAGTCGTGCACAACAGCTAGTAATATATAAGTTACTAAATAATGAACAATATTAAATTATAGCTTATATTACTCAGTCATAAACAGTGAAAGAATTATTGAAATCGTTCCGGTAGTTTTTGAGTTTGTTCGTTACAAAAATCGTCACGAAAAAATTATTTTGGACTTTGTCAATCTATAACTCGGTAGCTATCAGGGTGTAGATAAGTAAATAATGTAATATACTTTTCTTGTAAACAATGTCGATGTATCGCGTGTAATCCGCCGTGTCCACAGATAACGGTCAATCGTAAAAATCGCGCTTGATTAAAATTATCGCTTTTTTGTACCGATAAGAACTCCAAGCGCTAGTTGCCAGTGCGCGGTACACGAAATAACATATTTTTTCTTTCCTTTTTTTATTCTATTAGATATTTCTTACGTTACGTGGTATTGTAAATTAATTGCTTCAGGTATGTTTCTTAGATTTTTATTTATTAGTGTAAGCTTGAATTTTTTTATCTATTTTTAAATATTATTTCACGAGAAAAGGAGTTTTGGGACCGCAATGTCATGTTTGTCTTTATTTATTTTATTTAAATAACTATTGAAACATATTGACTAAAACAAATTATTTTTAAATTAAGTAAGTAATAATTTCTATTGACAATTGTATTCTATTTGTTAAACTGTTACCAGTTTACACTGAACTACGAGTAACAAATTACGCAAAACAGTTTTAATTTCCTAAGAAAATTATTATTTTTATTTAATGATAAACACAATAACATTTTATTATTTGACTAGCGACCCGCCCCGGCTTCGCACGGGTGCAAATCGGTATAATGCTGATACTAAATAATGCAGCGTTTGCAATGTACGCGCTAAAAATGTGTTAATTTACGACATCATATTAAAAACCTCTAAATTATCAGTGTTACTCTACTATATTGTGAATGTATTATACATGAAAACCTTCCTTATGAATCACTCTATCTATTAAAAAAAGTAAAAATCCGTTGCGTAGTTTTAAAGATTCAAGCATATATAGGGACAATATAAAAAACGTTATTGTTGTATACTATGTAAGGATAATGATATAGCTTGGAATTGCTTAGTGTGTTTCCATGTGTTTTTACTGCAAAAATATAACACATTTTGTTATCTACGTTTTCTGAAAAAATATAGAGAAATAATTATAAAAGTAATGGAACTGTGAAGAGCCACGTTAACAAATATATACTAATATTATAAAGAGAGAAACTTTGTATTTTTTATTTTTCTTTGTATTGAAATAACTCAAGAACTACTGGACCGATTTCAAAAATCCTTTCACGATTAGATAGCTATATTAACCCCGAGTAACATAGGCTACATTATTAAATCCCACGCGGACGAAATCGCGCACAACAGCTAGTAACAAATAAACATAAAATTATGGTTAATTTGAATTTTACCATGATAAATTATGAAGCAGAGATCTTAGTTTATTTCTTTAATCTGCTTATTACAAGATTGTCTATATCAATATCGAATCCAGAAATCAGAGATGGAAATCAATTGATGATAACTTTTATCTCGACATGCAAATGTCATCGATCTATAAATGTAATCAAGATTGAATAACAGATTAGATAATTAGATTAAAGTTTCTTTCCGTGGCTTACATATTTTATTGTCTTACTAGATGTTGTGCGCGACTTCGTCCGCGTGGATTTAAATAATATAGCATATGTTACTCGGGGATAATGTAGCTTTTTAATGGTGAAAGAATTTTTGAAATCGGTCCAGTAGTTCTTGAGTTATTTCAATACATATAAAAATACAAAGTTTCTCTCTTTTTGATGACCTCGGTGATCCAGTTGCTCGTTTGTCCCCTTCTCTTATAAAAAAGTAACGTCTCAAAATCCAGCCAATTTTATAGAAAAATACCAGAGGTTAAACTATTATTAGTGTGTCCTGAAAATGTATGCTGCAATTTTATCAAGAAACAGAGATTTTTAAATAACTGTAGGATAAAAACAAGTTGTAATCTGTAACTTTCGAGTGGAGCATAAGATAAAAAACATAAATAGTCCCTGAGGTTAGAATCGGAATAGAGGTTTCCCTCTAATCCGAGTTTCTCGCTTATGGAAGTAGCTCGTCGAGACCGCAGAATGACTCCCGCTTATAGAGGTTTCTCACTTATCCAGGTTTGACTGTACATGATTAAAAAAAACTAAAAAGGTATAAAATAACATAGTATAGAATACATTTTATACACCTCTTATGCAAACCATTCAGACCTTTAATATTAATAAAATACTATTATTTGTGAGCTATACCTATTTATTGACAGGTTTGAGGTCGGAGCCAAGCGAAATATAATAGGGATGCATACTTACACCTACACGCGCTGTGAGTTAGGTTTGTTTATCTCTAGTATACAAATTGTATTACAGTAAGTAAGCTTTTTATAATATTATTACGTTTTATTTTGTTTAGGGCTTGGCTCCGACTTCATACCTATCAATAAATAGATATAGCTCACAAATAATAGTATTTTATTAATATTAAAGGTCTGAATGGTTTGCATAAGAGGTGTATAAAATGTATTCTATACTATGTTATTTTATACCTTTTTAGTTTTTTTTAGCTTTTTATTTAAATGTGTTTTTTTCGTTTTGGAAGGCGGTTTTTTTAAACGCAGTTTTTTTTTTTATTTTAAGCATTTTAGTGTCTTTAATAGGCTGTTCTGTAAACTGCAGTAGAATTTTTCTATCACACCATGTATATTATGAAATTCCGTTGTGTTTTATTATCTTAATATATGGTATAAATAGTTTATTTTAAAGTTTACAACTACGAAATGTGAAACAAACAAATTGAAGCTATTTAATACGAGTACTAGTTGTTGCCGGAGACTTCGTCAGCGCAGTTATTTAAAACAAAATACTTGATATGTACTCCATATTGCTGCCATCCTTATCTGATTGGCCTACAAGACAACAATTATTAAACCTTAATTTAATTATACACAATAGTCAAGAAAAATATGTCGTGTAAATACTATAACAACAAACACATTACATCGCCGCGAGCATATATTTCAATGCGCCCGCGCGCATCTATTGCATTTTCGAACGCGCTTAGTTTGTTTTAATTATGTAATATCTTCTAAACAATTGGTCAAAATCTTATACTGTAAAGGGCAATTATAATCTACGTTTAATACTCTAACGCAAAATCATATTTATTTGGATAAGGATTCATACCGAATACGAAATAATAGCGTCGTAACTTGCAAAATGCATTTTAATTGAAATTTTTTTGGAGAAAAAAAAATATTGTGATACAATCATAGATTATAGATAAATGTCACCAAAGACAACTATGTAGGCAATTTCATGATGTATTGATCGCAAATTACAGTTTTTATGTAGGTCTTATAGTTTAGGCTGTATACGGCAAGAAAACACTTGTCTCGCTCTATTTGGAACGTTTTTGTAATTTTTCACGTTCCGCGTGGTTTGAAACCTTTATATCTTCTAAAGTATTGGTCGAAATGATGTCCTTCAAAGGTCAATTATAATTTGCATTAAATTCTCTTGATGATAAACATATTTATTTGGATAAGGATTCATAGGGAATTCTAATAATAGCGTCGAAAGTCGAGTAAAATTTTCTTATGAAAAAATGGTTTTTGTGAGAAAACCATAAAAGATAGATATATGCCATCGCGGACTTTAAAATAGCACATTTAAAGAGCTACAATTTGGTAAAACCCAAATTTTCATAGGGCCTATAGTTTAGGCTACGTAAGCCGAGAAAGCAAAAAAGTCCCAATTTTTTTTCATGTTTATTAGAAATAACTCAAAAACTACTAAATAGTTTTTTTAAAACGTAAATATGGGACCAAATGGCAGCTATCTTGCATCGAACAAAAAAAGGATCACGTAAATCGGTTCAGAACTCGCTGCTCAAGTTCCGAACATACATAAAAAAAAAAAAAAAACTTATTGACTTGATAACCTCCTTCTGTTGGAAGTCGGTTAAAAACAATAAGCTACCGAGTTACTTACGGCTGTTTGTTTTTTATCTGAAACCTGAAATAGTTTCCGAAGGCGATAGCTGGCGTGCGGGCCTTTATCTAGCGCCAATGTACAAACTTTTGATCAAACATTGGCCCAAAGACGCGACGTATTTAGTTCAGGAAATTATAAAATATATTTAGCATGGACGTAAACGAATAAAAATCAAACAACTACTTATGTAAAGGTTAACAAAGGGTCAAAAATTAACTACTTACATTTGTAATAAAAACTTAACAACTTTTGACTGCCGTAAAATATAATTAACGAAATCGATTTAGATACCAAAAAAACAGAAAACTGAAGACCCATGTTAGTAAATGTATCTATACTAATTTTATAAAGAGAGAAACTTTGTATTTTTGTATGTATTGAAATAACTCAAGAACTACTGGGCCGATTTCAAAAATTCTTCCACCGTTAGAAAGCTAAACTATTCTTAATAACATAGGCTATATTTTAATTCCACGCGGACGAAGTCGCGAATAGCAGCTAGTTATTTTTAAAAGAAAAGTAATGAGTGTAACAAAAACATAAATATTTGCACATGTAGCTATAGTGTCCAACATTTGTTGGCAATGTTGGTAACAAACGCCCGCAGCGCGCATTTTTCCGATTTTCGCGGCAACAACGATAACCGCTATCGGCCACCTTATCGCACACCAACCATTGCTTGTTTTCAATGAATAATACATTGTTAAGCTTAGATTATTAATTAGACAAGGAATAAATTATTCAACACCTACTTACGGACGGTTTCCTTATTTTAAGGCGTAAAATCAACTTGTTTTAGTTAAAAGGCAATAGAGAAGGATGTTTTGAGTGTATGTATACGTAAAAAAGACTGTCTGTTTACCCTAATTTAATAAAAAGGCGCTTTAGAGTATTGTCATATTATTTACAAGGCCTTTTAAACAATATTCAATGCTCCGTTTAAAAAAATAGTAAATTTTTAGGTTATAAATTATGCAACACTATTTACTGGCAACCCAGTATTGCCAATATAATAAAAAGATTACGTCGTATAGTGATGTTAAAGATAATATCCGTTATCGTTATTAATTACAAATGCATGTCTTGTAATCTATCGTGTAGTTATATTATAACGTGTAATAAATATGTAATTAACCGTTATCGAAAGATAACGGTGTTTGATAACTATTGTTTTGCTCCTGTGTTACATGTTGTGTTCTTTGAGCAATAGCGACCAATAAACTACCGTTACAACATTCTGATTTTAATTATATGATTAAATTAATAAAGATCAGATTTACGGAATTAGATTGTTATTTTAAGAATTTAAAATGGCTAATCCAAGCTCTAATTAGGTATGAATTAATTTTATTTTTTTTATCAAAGTATATATTAAATTAACAAAATATTATCGCCAATATTTCTTCAGTAAGAAAAGGAGTTAATTGTAAAACAAGATTTGTTCTATTCAAACGCATTAACAGACAAACAAAAGAAAGAGACAAACACAGTTAACTTTGTTTTCTATTATTGTTGTTTTACATGAAATAACAAGAGATGGCGTTGTACTGCCGCCGGATAACCTAAAAACAATTCGTTGCCACCTTTAAAAACATTAACATGCAAACGATCTGTTATAGTATCGAGACAGATAATAAAATCCTGTCTCCAACACAGATAAGATCTCAATCGACATTTTTTATTGAGTTTCAATAGATAGTTGAGTTTCGTGTTACTGAATATTGTATTACTTGTTAACGTTCATTGACTTTAGTTTAACATATTAGTATGCTGTCACGTATTTAATTAGTAGATTAGAGTGGCACAGCAAATTCTGTAGATTAAAATATTGATACTTGTTTAAAACTCGTGCTAAGAATTAATAATCCGAAAATCATATATCTCTGGTAATTATTTCAATTAGTGGAATATCATAGTTTGAAATTACTAAAATATGACATAATATTAACAAACAAGTAATGAATGAGAAATATGAATTAGTTTTCTCATTTTCCTTAGAGTTGCTAAAATAAATTGTAAACTAATTAGGTGCTGCTTTGGTATAATTAAACTAATTTAATTAACATCAATAATTATGAAACTATAATTAGTCACTTAAACTCATATATCCTATAAAGATGCGGCATAAACAAAGTATATATTCAATATATTAATCAATATAGAAGAATGTAATATATTAGTGAGATATAGCATTCTAATCCTTTTTGTAATCGGGGGAATGCGATAGGAGCGCCCTCTAAGTGCCTTTCTAATGACCAATTTGTGACGGCAGTTCGTTACAACGCCCACACGAATATTTCAAATGTAATCGATCGAATGTGAAATAAAAAAAAAATCGATTTTCGAATCGGAAATATTCAATTCGTATTTCACAACACTATCATTTCAATCTACTCCCGTTAAAAGCGAACCGAACTTGATATAACGATTAGAAATTGAATTATTTCTAATGTTTGTTAAATATCTTATTTTTCAATCGTATAACTAACGTGGTATACAAATCGGTGATCTTTTAATATAATTCTTATACGATTGATATCAGATTTATTATATTAAACTAAATAACTGAGTTGTGGGTGGCTTACGATCTAGTTGAAGGGATAAAACGTGAGATTTTTGTGTTCTTATTCCCCCTTATACCGAAAAAATTTATAAAGCACTGCGATAAACGATGACCAATAAGTCGTCGATTATACGATACTGGAGGACACTCGGAACTAAATAAGATAGAGCAGGGGTCATATTGGACCAAATTATGTATCATAAGAAGTACCAGGAACAAGTATATTCTGTATTTTGGAATAAATTTTATGAATGTACCAAATGTAGAAAGTACAACAGTAATAACGCTGATTCTTGTTTCGGAATAAAGTGGATAATGTCTCGAATTTATATTTTATTTAAATTATGTTTTTTAATCTCGGATTTAAGGTCAAAATTAATGCAAACGCGATTTTTGTATAAATAGAAAATGAAATAATATTTTAAATTTTATTGCAAGCGTTAATTAATTTTAAATAAATAACAAGGTTAATAATTACGTCAATGGCTATTATTCGTTTTGGATTATTAATTAATCAATTCTCTTATATTTTCTTTAATACTTAATCAGTATTAGACGAGACGGGAACTCGAAGCAAGCCGAGTAAATACCCCCCTTTTTTTAACGTCTGTAAATGCGTTTTAGTGAGTGTGGGACTCGCTGGCCACAGGAGGTGACCAGAATACCCTATAAACCTGACTGCCGGGGTCACGTGCACTTTTCTCGTTCGCGACAGAGTTAACACACCCCAAAAAAACGAACTACCAAATAATACTAAATCTATACTAAGAGACTCCTAAATTAACCATTATCAGTAAAATGCAGTAAATTAAGATCTCTCAAAGATAATTGACTATAGAGGGCGTTAGTATCGCGGAAGTGCGTAGTGGTGACGCGTGCACACTTTAGGTTGGAGTGCTTCGATTACGCGTTTCCTGTGAATCGGCTAAACACGACGCACGTGCTCATCTAAGTACAGTTATGTATACTACATTATATTATAGTGTTATCTGCAGTCAAACCTTGATAAACGAGACTTCGATTAGCGAGAAACCTCTATAAGGGCGAGTCATTATCTGGTACAGATATTTTTGCCCCTAAAGTTCCTCTGGTATTGCAGATGTCGCAGGGCATCGATGATCACCTCGGAGTTCCCGCTGCTCGTTTGCCCTCTTTTCTTATAAAAAAAAATAGCGAAATTTTGAAAGTTAGACATGTATTTTACTAACGGTCGAATCCTGAATCGAATCTCAAACCAGCGCCTACTAATTAATAGACGTTTGTATGTAATTTGGAGTTTGGGTGGTCGTATAATAGCGAAATTGTTACCTATTAAAATGACGTTTCAGAATTAACCTAATGTCTCTTGGGCCAGTTAGTGGGTAACATTGATTGTAGAATTACCAATCTCGCGTAGCCGTAGTCGCGTATATTTAACCGACTTCCAATAGAAGGAGGTTATCAAGTCAATGAGCTTTTTTTATGTATGTACAAGAATTACGCAGCGAGTTCTGATCCGATTTATGTGATTTTTATTTTGTTTGATTCAATATAGCTGCCATTGGATCCCATTTTGATATAGAAAAAAACTACAAAGTAGTTTTTTAATTACACCTAATCATTTTTGACGTGACAACGTCTATTAAATTGGTATAAGATAGGGCGCGCGTGAAAAGAAATGTAGCGCGACAGAAGTGGGCGTGGCTTAGCCGGTCGTCGCGAAGCGGCGATCGGCGACTTGAATTGATGCAGGTATCAAATCAAAGAAATGCAACGAAATTTATTGTTTAAAATATGTATTCAGTTAACGACTCGGTTTATATAGAAAAGAATGAAAACTAATACAATGTCTAAACGAAAATAATCAATAATTTAATTTTTATTATTTCCACCTACATAAGTTGTCGCGTAATATGAAATAGACGTTGTCACGTTAAAATACATAAGTGTAACTACACAAATAATGGCTAGTTTTTTTTTTACCTAATAAACATGAGAAAAATAGTTTTTTTTTTATTTCTCGGCTTACGTAGCCTACACTATAATTTAAGATTTAACGATTTTAAGTTGCCAATGTGCGGATCCCGAGCAACTTTTTCTCGTCACCCGTCAACCGTCAAAAAGTTGACAATCTCCGGTGGCTCAAGTCCTAAAGAAAAATTCGGTGGTGCCTGATTGTAGCTCTGTAAATGTGCTAATTCAAAGTCTGCAATGGTATATATCTATCTTTTATGGTTTTCTCACAATAACCATTTCTACATAAGTAAATTTGTATGTGTATAAATCATGTAATATTGAATACAAATGATATATTTTCGTTGCAGGTAAGTACTATCAAGGCGCAAGTAACGCGTGTGCTCGTTACCGCAAATAAGATGTATTAGAGGAAACATTAGCAGATGTGTTTGTATAATTTATTATATTTTTTTCGCATTATCATTCGCACGCTTTCAAAGGTTATGCAGTCGAACATAGATAAAGCCTTGTTCGCACCAGGATAGTATTTTAGTCGGGTAGCAAGTAGCATTTATCCGAATAAAGGATTTACTACTGTTCGGACTCGTTTAAGCCTAAACCTACGCACTAGGTATTAATTTAGTAACTAAACGTGTCCGAACAGCAACATTTTAGTGGAATGGATTAGTAAATCCTTTGTTCGGATACTTGCTACTTGCTACTCGACTTAAATACTATCCTAGTGCGTACAAGGCTTAAGCGAGAGTCCAAGGGACCGCGATATTTGTCTCGCTTGTAGAGGTTTCTAACCCGAGTTTCTCGCTTATGGAGGCTTCTCACTTATCCAGGTTTGGGTATATATCTATACTAACACTATAAAGAGAGAAACTTTGTATTTTTGTATGTATTAAAATAACTCAAGAACTGGGCCGATTTCTAAAACTCTTTCACTGTTAAAAAGCTACGTTATCCCCGAGTAACATAGGCTATATTTTTACTTCCGAGCGGACGAAGTCGCGAACAACAATTAGTATTTTATAAGGTTTTTAGTAAATTAAAGAGAAAACTATATAACATTATGTTACCGAAAATCGTGAAGCTGTTTTCTAATTCACCGAGGTATACAGATTCGGCAAATTGCAAATCACACCAATTCATATTCAATATTACAGGATTGTGACATTTTTTAAATACTTAAGTCGTATCATCGTAGCTCTATACCCCTATAAGTGAGATAAAGCGCCCCACTCCCGGTCCGGAGACAAATCAGCACAATTACTTTGAGCGCTAATGACGCCGCGATACCGACGCCACTCTGCGATTTATTGTCTATCCGTCTATGGCTAACTTTATACATTCACTAACAGAAGTAAGAAAGCTATACTTAATTTTCTTTGGTAGCATCGGACCTATATTACCATCTATAGAATCTGTAAGTGTAGATTTATTTAAAGAAATTCAACACTAAGGGTCATGGTAATTAACGAACCAAAATTAATAAAAAATAGCGTCTATAATTAAACTTTTAGTAAACGAAATCAACACTAAGTTACGATTAAAGGACTATAGGTATGATTTTTAGTTAGCACTGAACTATTCGGTTCATTTTTCGGTATTAAGAACATAATAGTTTTCCCCTCTTTTATATTCTAAAGAAATAAATGATTATAATTAATTGTTCATTATGTTTACTTTAAAGATGTTTTAAACGTCTATAAAAGCCACGAATAAAAGCTTAAGTAACAAATACGTCTGTGCCAACACATACATTATTACTAAAAGATTTCTGAACATTAGTTACTCCATTGTTTTAACAGTGGTAAAGCCCGCTTTAATATCTTCGCACGAATTGTCCGGCTCGCCCGGTGACATACCACGACCACACAGGAGACAGGCGTGAAATGAAAGCAATTCCGTGTTTCGTGTGTTGCCGGATGACTAATTTTAGTCCATCTTCCCTTCCTATCTTTTTCTTATAGGATATGATGGGAAGGGGAAGTGGATTTAATAGGGGAGGGGACGCATAGGAAGAGGAATTATCCTTTTGCTGTGGGTCTCCTCGTCCGTAGATTAATGGTAGGCAACGCATCCGCAATTGCTGATGCCTATGGGCAGCGGGCGCTTCGTTATTTCAGCTAATCCAGGTGGCCGCTTGCTCGTTTGCCACTTCATAATATAAAAAAGTTGAGTACTCCAGTTGTTTTAAAGGACTGTTAATAATCACATTTTAGAAGTAATAAAAACATTCTAACCAAAAAGTTTGCATACGATTTCAAAGCTAACCTCTTCTAGAAAAGAGTCCATCCTAGTCCATCATACGAGAGCCTGGGGCCACCAACTTTTTTATATAAACTGCGTTTAAACTCAGTTTAATGTATTAACCTCGTTTAGCTTCGGTTGAGTTATCGCGCTACAATTTATCTGCACAGTCACTCCAAACTCGGGGACGCAGAATAAAGCAGAAAAAAAAGTTTAATAATGCCATTTAGCCGCAAGACATACGTTTAATTAAATGAGGTACTTATGCAGAGCTTTTTAATGCACATTGTCTAAACTTTAATCTAAAAACTAGAAAATGCTATTTTAACTTGATTACTTAAATTTTCTTTAGTGTAATTTACATATACATTTAACTAATATAACTTAATAACTTTTTTGTAATTCTTACTTGAACTTAAATCATAACTAACGAGTAGCTTGTTTAGCATCACATGTTTATTTCTTTGTTGTTTTTAAAAAGTTAAACAAATTATGGAATTATTTATAATATCAGTATTAGTTGCCATAAAGACAAATTTATTCATTAAAAAAATAACATATACGAAAAATTAGCTCAGATTCGGATGATAATATTTTCTATTAGACACTTAGTTACTAAAACATTGAATTTATTAAAGATTTCTTAATTGCTCATTTTGAATGATTCAAATGAAATTGTATTTTAATCTTTATAATTTAACATTTCTGCTTATCTTAGCATATTTCCTTAAAACTGCGCTCAAAAGATCATCAAAATAATTCACTAAATGGATTTTTGTGTTTCAAGATAATAAATTCTAGATATCGCTGCAGATATCCGAGATTATTCAGAATTAAATGTTGAAAGAAAATTTATAGCTTGTTGAATAAATTTGCAATTGTATTAGTAAGATTTTGAATATCTTTTCTATTTAAAGAAACTAATCGATTTAAATCTAAAATGAAAAAAAAACATGTAACACAAAACTGTTTTAAATTACAATTGTTAATCGAGTCGAGTGAAAGTTGAAAAAAATTCCATCAACTTAAAATATGCGAGGGAGCAATTACAAAGTTGCGACATCGAGCCTTGACAAATATCTAGTCTACTTTAACAAATACGTTGGCGAGTTTTTCGGGTCTCTGTGTTATCTGTGCGCCACAGGGCACAGCGGCCCTTGGTACACAATTTTTCAGGCCGATATACCCGACTGTGCCAACTTGAGTCTTTAAAAAGTTTATCGGCCGAAGTTCGCACACCTCGCCTCGCTCCGTCGCAAATGATATATCGGCTACATTAATCTTCGTAGCGTTGTTAAACGTTAGTTAACCGATGTCGGTGGTACTCGCCTCTTTGCCGTTCGATAAAAACTTTTTAATCTGTCACATTATGTTTGGGAACATGAAATGGCATTTTTTATCTGTTTTACTCCCGCGTGGATTTAATATTTACAAAGTTGAATCTTGAATATTTTTTTCATGAGCCAGGATTTGTTCATCCCAAATCATCGTCTTTAATTCTTATCTAAATAAACAAAAATGAAAATATTAAGATAATATTGTACCTACCAATACAATACAAGAAATATCAGAAAGTTATTGTTTAAATTCTGAATATAATTCATTTTACTAGTCAGGTATGATCGAAACCCGATCGACATATTTTCGTTATGGTTTGCTTACCACAGATGCTAAATTGAACACAGTTAACCTATTCTTTTATGACTGTAGGGCGCGAGTCCAACGCGGTGCAGCAACGTATCGGGCGGTGAAGCGCGAACTTGATGCCTTCGTGATAAATTCACAATATCCGGCAGGCGTCGCCGTCGTCGCAGCCCTATCGCACAATCTCGCATTATACTCTGTAGTTTTTATTGTTTTCATTTGTCGAGCAACAGATGGCGCGGAACATGTTTAAAATACTATCGATATTTTAATGGGAATAGATAATATATACCCTTATTCCGAAAAAATGTATAAAGTACTGCGATAAACGAGGACCAATAAGTCGTCGATTATACGATAGTGGACGACACTCGGAACTAAATAAGATAGACCAGGGGTCTCATTGGACCAAATTATGTACCATAAGAAGTACCAGGAATGATGTTCTGTATTTTGGAATAAATTTTATGAATGTACCAGTACCAAACGTAGAAAGTACAACAGCAATAACGCTGATTCTCGTTTCGGAATAAAGTGGTCTATGTTTAATATTGATCTTGTAAAATGATTGTCGTTTGTTGTTTAATGGTCCGTGAGATTGAATTTTTCAATAATTATTAACTATTTGATAAAATCAGCTTCAATTTTACATTATTTGCGTCTCTTTTCTCAAAATATTCGAATTAATTTTGTATTAAATTAATTTAGATGCTTAGATAACCGTACGTAAATAGATTTAACACTAATCCGTTGATCTTAAAACTTGAATTCGGATTATGCATGAATATAGATATCAGTGAAGCAAAAAATCAATATTTTATTTTAGAAGATAGCTAGTTTCGTTTTAAGAATTATTTATGCAAATGAGAGTACGGTACTGGCTAGACAATATCTCCGAGCTGTCAGCACTTATCGCGTCCATATTTTTTAATTTCTTTTACAATACATCTTGATAACATATATCATAATCACTCAGTAATCTGATTGCTGTAAAGTAAGAGGACAATAACGGTTCGATCACCCCAATCTGCGATAGCCGACATCCATCTCTTTACTGCCATATCGGAAAATATAAAGCTGCCAACACACGACGACATTAGATAACTCCGTCCAATTTCGGCATCGGACCCGATAACGATCGGTCTCAGTTTTTATTTATGGCGTCGCCTATCTAGGCGCGTATAAATAACGCGAATCTGCGGCCCGTATCGCTCGTATCGCGAGATGCGACGATCCCTCTTATTTATTAGGCGAGCGAGCACGCCCACGGGGCGCGCATAGCTTGCGGACCTCTGATTGTCGCCTCGGGTAGTACCGTTACCTGATATTGTTTATGACATGCGCTGCCATCTAGTGGTAAGAGGAAATACATCAGTTGCTCTCGACACACTCGTAACCAACACTCGTGGGAGCATGTGTCTAGTAGGACTTTTCCACTTAAATATGGCAGAGAGTGGTCTCTGGAAATTTTAAAATATGTTCTTAAATTTTCAATCTTGCATTCTCCTTACATTACAAGCTATAGCGACCTTAAGCTCTCATTTGATACCAACTTATCGTCACAAGATAGTTGAAATACTTTTCCCACAAGTTGTAACAACAAAAAAGGTGTACATTTAGGGCGGTCGCATAACGAAATCGTGCGACACCGTGCTCTCAGACAAGAAAGTATCAAATTTTAACCGCCAAGCACACCTGAGGCAGCAAACCTCGGCATGCATGTGAAGATACAAACACAAAACTGTCATACAACACGAAAACATCAAAATCGATATCTCCCTCTTTCACTTACGACATAAAATCGAACAGATTCCTGTATACCAACTGCACGGGTACAAAGATAGTATCGCCGTGCGTTAGCAAGAAACACATTTCAAGAGAAACATGGCCGATGTTGTCCCGAAACAAAGCGTTGTGACATCAAGATAAACATCGATTGGCTCGCGAAACGTCGCGCTCGCACCCAAACGGACCGAACAAATTATAGATTCATAAAAACATCGATTTTAAAATATTACAGCGCGCTTGTCGTGTCGTTCTCGCAGTTGTGTAGGGGGGCCATCATTATTTTAGATTATAGATATTAAATTATGTAATGCGATAACATTAAAAAAAGATTCGATCTATTAAAACAATTCTGCTGAATCTAGAATCGAAATTAGTGCAACAAATATTTCCGATATAAGTAGTAAGAAGGAATAATGAATTTTAAAGATAATAGTTAACTAAAGGAACTGTTACTTTTATCTTTAATCTATACTAATATTATAAAGAGAGAAACTTAGTATTTTTGTATTGTTATATGTATTGAAATAACTCAATAACTACTGGGCCGATTTCAAAAATTCTTTCACCATTAGAAAGCTACATTATCCCCGAGTAACATAGGCTATATTATTTAATTCCACGCGAACGAAGTCGCGCACAATAGCTAGTTATTTAAATAAATGGACACTCCGTATAAATGCAAGGGTATGGTCACACCGTGTCAGCGTGTGTCTCGCGGCTGTACGTCATGCGACATCGCACGATCGACGCGTCTCCCCCGTGTCTCTCCCGCGTTTCCCCCGCGTCTCTCCCGCGTCGCGCCGGACACACAAGGTGAGATTCGACCGATACCCGCGATGCAGAGATATCTCACCGAATAGTCCTAACTCATTATTTTTCGCATACAATAAATTTTATGTTTTTTAGTATGACGTAATTCGTGTAGGATTTAATGTGCGCTTGTTGCTTTGTTAGACATGGACGTTATCGTTGTTTCTTGTATAAGATTTTATCGATAAAAAATGATATAAATGCACACGAGCTGTCGCCTGCGACTCCGTCCGCACGGAATACGATAACTTAGTAAGTAACCATGCGTTCTTTCAGATTTCATCTGTGCAACATTTCATAGAGATCCGTTACTTTCAAGAATCATCGATTTTTTTAATTTTAAGTAAGATATGATTCGTAAAGTTCTGTATAGTTTTATTAAGTTCTGTATGGTTTTAACTATTTTTTCAGTCACCTTTTACTCAGTTACTAAAAGGGAAATGGTCACTGCTTTTAAAGAAGTCTTGGAATTTAATTAAAAAGCTATCTTAGTTACACCTTGGTCACAAAATAGTTGTTCTTAATTTTATAAAGCATTAAATATTAAAATCCGCTCGAATTAAAGCTCTTCTTAAATGCTATTTTGACAAAAATGTCACACATATAAAAAGTCAAAAAACCCTAACAAAATCTTAATAAACTAACGATAAGATTTCAATTAAACACATATTGTTTATTTATATGTATAAATGTTAAAATATACGAATGTAAAAATCTCTGCTATCAGTTGAGATAAAAAGCTTTTAAAAATATCATTACTCACGACTTGTTTACAATATGCTGATAACGTGTGTTCAGTATATAGTGAGATTTGCTTAATATATTGTACGGAGATAAAAGATTAATACATATCTCGTCACATTTCACTTTTTAACTGACTTTCAAAAGGAGATTATTATTAACTCTTGTCCTGTCCCTTTTTTCTTAAGTATTGATATTTAATATACGATAATAATCAATATATTTTATGACGATAACAGAATGAAATATTTTTAATCTATACTAATACTAGCGACACGCCCCGGCTTCGCGCGGGTGCAAATCTGTATAATGCTGATACTTAATACTGCGGCGTTTGCAATCTAAGCGCCAAAAATGTGTTAATTTACGACATCATATTAAAAACCTCTACATTATCAGTGTTACTCTACTATATTGTGAATGTATTATACATGAAAACCTTCCTTGTTAATCACTCTACCTATTAAAAACCTCATCAAAATCCGTTGCGTAGTTTTAAAGATTCAAGCATATATAGGGACAAACATAAAAAAGCGTTATTGTTTTATACTATGTAAGGATAAGGATTATAAAGAGAAAAAACTTTTTATTTTGTATTAAAATAACTTGGTCGATTTCAAAAATTCTTTCTCCATTAGAAATCTTTATCCCCGAGTAACATAGGCTATATTATTTAATTTCCGGACGAAGTTGCGCACAATATTGTAGCTTAGTTAGTAGTCGTAGGTAATTGATTTACAATACAAATGTGACAGGGAGTAGGGTAGTTATTTCGTAATACCATTTCAAAAATTTGCACACAATTTACAACACAACTTACAACTTTGAGGAATAAAATGCATATTAAATTATCAAAAATCTTTAGAATACCACTGTTCTGATATTTATTTATATCGTCCCTTTCCTATCAAAGCGAGTGAAAGGGACGTCAATATAAGTGTCACAACCGTGGAGTTCCTCGAACGAAGTGACCGGTCACGTGGGGTCCTGCGGAGACAGGGTAAATGCAACAAACTGGCTAGTTACACTGGTATGTTGTAATTTGAACCTTATCACGTTGTGATACGGATTACGTGATGTGCATGTAAATGTGTAATTTTTAGTTGGCAGACTGTTACACCGTAGCGTAATCAAACTGCAGTTTATAATGAAATATTTATATGTCTAAGTGGGTGCTTTTAAGGAGGTAATATTGAGTTTGAACTTAACTAATTTATTTACCGATATGCAATATTTTAAAAATGGTTAGATCCAATTGCAGTTAGAGCAAAGACCCTAATAAAAAATGTCTATCCCTAAAATTCTGATTTAGAAACAGATTTGGTTTTAATACTTAAAATAAGCTTTTGTTTAAATTTTATAAGCAATACTCTTCAGAGTTGGTACATGGACGAATGTTACTTTTTAATCTGTACAAAGTTTATGCAGTCTGTGTAACAGGGGGTCCTTATCTGGATATCGGTGGCGGGGTGGCCGCGCGTGTGATGGCCAACTGATAGCGCGATATTTCGCGAAACGACACAACGCCATCTCGCGGCCAATGGCGTACGCGACCATCATTGTCTACCATTATCATATTTATTTAAATCTATAAAACATTTTGCATTCTAAAATACGCAAATAGAGATTTAAGTGAATTTATATTTTTATAGTCACTTATGTGTTTAAACATTTTAAACTTTTTTAATACAATGTTTAAAAATAAATTACCATATTGATCTTTCCTAGATAAGATACTCGTACGTATATAATTTAAAATTTTCCAAATCAATTGATAAAAATTTATAAAAAAAATCGCACGTGTAATGTTAATTTTATTCAAAATTGTGTCTTTGACATTTTTTTGGAATTTTAATCCGAGATACAAGTTTGATACGGAATATATTAATAAACATTAACTTATTTCTAGAATATTCGATCAAAATCTCCTTATTTACTTTTAAAAATATTACCCGACGCTCTTACGGTGAAGGAAAACATCGTGATGCAACACATATCGGGGAAGAAATTCAAAGATATGTGTGAAGTCACGCAAAATACGCGCTAGTCGTGGAGTTGCGGAAATATAGCCCATCAAGGGGTCGAAGGGCACAAATATATGTATTTTTATAGACTGATTAGAATTATAAAACACCACATTGCGGGAAAAATGAAGCACTAATTTCTTCCTTAACTGACGGATACGAATGAGTCGCTTTATTATAGATTTTCTATTTTCTTAGTTAAGCTATATTATAAAATCCGGCTATATATTAAAAAAATAAATTTATCTTAAAATTAACATAAAAATTATATCAAATTATAGTTCTTTGAGAAGCTGTTATCAGTAAGCAGCAGATGAAATTCTCGATAAGATGCCACCCCCTGGAGGATTTCACCAACGCCGTCTGCTCCTAGTGATAAGCGAATGTACATTAAACTAGCTGTTTCCCGTGACTTTGTATGCTTTTTTACCGCAATTCTTTTCTTTTAAATTTACTGAAATAGCACTTTATTATTGTTTCACTGTTATAAAAATCTTTCACAACAACGGTTGTAAAAAAATATATTTTTACAATTTAGCCTAAATTGATCTTGTCTCTCAATTAATCAGACGAATTATTCTGACGTAAAACTTAAAAAAAATATCAATTTTTTTCTTGCCAAGTTATTTTTCAGACCTTTTTCAGCTTTATTCCGAAACGAGAATCAGCGTTATTACTGTCTTTCTACTTTTGGTACTGGTATATTCATAAAAATTATCCCAAAATACAGAACATCCTTGTTCCTCGTACTTAAGATACATAATTTGGTCCAATCAGACCCCTGGTCTATCTTTAGTTCCGAGTGTCCTCCAGTATCGTATAATCGACGAATTATTGGTCCTCGTTTAACGCTGTATTTTACAGGGAGATTTGGTTCTAAACAAGGATGGGCGTAGAACATAGGTGCAGCTCGTTGCAGCCACAAATATCACAATACCCCTATCAATAGGTTTTCATTTTACGACGTTTATTTTATCGCGGCCGGCTGCAGGCGCGGGGTGTGGGTCGCGGCTTGGGGCGGCGCGGCGCGGCGTGGGGCGCTATCAGCCTCCGCCAGATATGCGCCTGTTTCAACTATAAGTGCTCGCTGCTCTTTGTTATACTGACGCTTTATCCATACATCTTAACACAATATTTTTACTTTATATAGGGATATGAAAATTACCTATTTATGGAAGGATTAATTAAATTAAATTCTTGTAACAAATATTAATAAAACTCTTATTAATTTTCTCAACGTTTGAAAACTTTTTTAAAAAAATGTCTAAGAAAATGCTGTATTTTAAATCTAAATATGTTTTTTTTTTTTAATTATTCAATAACACCGATCGCTTAAGATTATTTACAATACTAATCTATAAAATCACTTTCCAGCTTATAAAGGTTTCTCTCTAATACGAGTTTCTCGCTTATGCATATACCTCGTCGGGACCAGAGAATGAGTCTCGCTTATATAGGTTTGAGTGTACTTTAAATAATAAATGAAAAGATATGTAAATGACGCGTTTAAATTCAATCTCTCCATCATTTTGTATAGAATATTGTTTAAGTCCGTGGTATATCGTCGCCCACACATTCTCTTTGTCCGATATCAAGTATTTTGTTTCGTTGTTGCCATGATAAAAATATCTGCATTTCAGACATTGTGCTATTGAATTTATCCTACAATGAAGTTTATGTTTTATAGTTTACTAGCGACTCGTCCCGGCTTCGCACGGGTGCAAATCGGTATAATGTTTGCAATGTAAGCGCTATAAATGTGTTAATTTACGACATCATATTAAAAACCTCTAAATTATCAGTGTTACCCTCTATCAGCTGCTTATTTGCCCCTTCTCCTATAAAAAAACATTCGGCTATTTTCGTTTATATGTTAAGCTAAAAACTAGGGCCCCTGTAAGGACTACTGGCGCCTGTGTTTTATTTAATTTATCTTTTTTTATAGTAGATAGGTGCTTGAAATATACCAAAGAACTGAACTTTTTTTTTCATTTTTTTTGTCCCTTGTCTTTGGCGCCCGTGTGCATTGCACTTGTATATCGTCGGCTTAGTGCAAGAACTCATTAAGTGACCAATGCATCAAGTCGAGTAATCAGTTAATTAGTTTTAGTAATTTTGAATGGTGCCCTTATTACCATAAGTTATACTCAGACATAAAGTCTAAACTATAAAAGCTAACAACTAGTAAATTTTGCATTATATAGATCTCATGAAGGCGAGTTCATAGCTGCTATTAACTGTACATAATGATTTTTTGCAGTTAATGAGTTCTTACACTGAGCCGACGATATGTGGTAGCGGGGACCTTGCTAAAAACTAAATAGTAAATTGATTGATTTTTTTAACACCATTAGTAGAAGGAAGACATATATTTGACAGGTATTCTTACTAACGTTATATAGCAATAGTTTTGCAATTTTTACATTTAACTTATTGACCGACTTCTTCGAGGTGGTAATTTTCTAAAAATATTTTATGTATTGTGAAAGTAGACATATGTTTTTCTCATTGTCGTTAAGTAATCCAAAGAATTATTGACCTGGTGAGCCATACATCAGTTCCTTCTTTACATGGTTCCCTCTGGAACGGTACAAGAGTAAGTCTGGTGTATCAAGGCTGCGGGAGAGCGCCCCTCGCCGCTAGATAGGGCTGCCCGCTAGCGATAAGCCCTGCGCCCCGTGCAACATCGCGGACTTGTAGGGTGACTGTAAACTGTACGTTTAGAATAGGATATTTTCAATTATTTGATACTCGCTATTGTGCGCCACATCGTCCGCATGGAATTAAATAATATAGCCTATGTTACTCGGGGATAATGTAGCTTTCTAATGGTGAAAGAATTTTTGAAATCGGCCCAGTTATTGAGTTATTTCAATACATACAAAAATATAAAAAGTTTCCATATATTATTAGTATAGATTTAAGTATTGTAGTTTTAAGGCAATGCTATATTTAAAATAGTGTTTTTATTAATTTAAGTAGATTAAGTTTTCAATATTAAAAAAGAAGTGAAAAATAAATAACAAATAAATAATTAAATAGGTAATAATTTCTAAAATCATTATAACTAATTAACAATTAAATTACTTACTTAAACGATAAATTAGGTATTTACTAGCGTTTACCTTCGTATTACAATGTCCTAATTATTCTCTTTATTTACTTAAACTAAAGATTTTCCTCATCAGTCCTATATTTTCCGTGTAAGTTGGTCACCGCGTCGTTATCAGAGGCTTGCAGTATCGCCGCAGCCTCAGTCGCGCCGATACGTGTGATTTAAACAGGCTCTGTGTCATAAATGCTCCCCCCTCTACTTCCAGCGCCCCCTGTAGGTGCTTCTTTAAAGTTTTCACTCTACGTTCATATTCACTATATTAAAACATCGTTATTACAACATATTTTATATTTTTTTATTATTTAATGTCATCTTGTGACCATTGGCTTCCTAGCAAATGTAAAAAATCATGAACCTGGTTGACTATGGCCTAGTCACCCCTTAAGCCTTGAACGCACCACGATCGTATTATAGTAGAGTAGCAAGGATTTAATTTAACTAAACGTGTCCGAACAGCAACATTTTAGTAGAGTAGATTTGTAAATCCTTTGTTCCTATACTTGCTACTCGACTAAAATACTATCCTAGGGCGAACAAGGCATTAGGTTCCGCGCCCCTCGGTGGGGACGTATAGTGAGCTGGTGATGATGATGAAACTCCCCTTACCTTCCCTTCTTTTCAAGAATGTTCACAAAATATTTCTTACTGAATAAATCCATAGTAAAATTACTTTAAAATAGTAAAATTGAATGTAATCACTTTACTTGAATTACTATTACAATGAAGCATTTTAATCGTGACGATAATTCTCAACACCACACACGTTGAATATCCTTTAACAAGAACTCTACATCAAAAATGAGCTTATTTTCACCTATCATAAAATTCAAATTCCACTAACTCATTGATAGCATTTACGTCCTTTTTGATAATAGTCTAAATATTGAACAGAGCAAAAAGATAGTCGATTGAGGTACAATCAGGAATGCTTATTGTGGCGCCCAGAATCTCAGCTTACATCTTAATACTAAAACAATACTATCAGTCGGTATTACACTAGATTTATAAACAAACAAAAACCTACCTTAAACACTTAAGATAAAGTTTAATTTGCCTTGAATTTATCTCGTACTCTACATCAAAAAGACACATCGACCAAATCTTGCTCAATTAAATAAAGACTGTATTTGTGATAACTAAGGTTTGTTATTGAATGGCAGATGGCTTAGTGTTTATTAGGCAAAGGGTGAAACGCCTTCGCAAATCCCCGAGAGGTCTGAGTTCAAGATAAAATCGGTATTAAAGTAACTACGTGCAAATCTCAGTTGGAACTTCATTGTATTGTTTACTTGATTTCAATATAACCTTTGGAGTTTCTAGTATACTTTTTAACTAGCTGTTGTTCGTGACTTCGTCTGCGTGGAACTAAAAAATATAGTCTATGTTACTCGGGAATAATGTAGCTTTATAATGGTGAAAGAATTTTTGAAATCGGTACAGTAGTTCTTGAGTTATTTCAATACATACAAAAATACAAAGTTTTCTTTACAATATTAGTATTACATTATATATGGGCAACGGTCGCTTCTGATATTTCAGCGAATCCTAGTGGCCACTTCCTTCTTTGCCACTTATTATTATAAAAAAAACTAACTTTTTTTATAGTGCAGAACATATTTTCTGCTTTTAAAATACTATAGTATTGTTTCTTAACAAAGCTCAAGTTGCAAGATCTTCACCCCAGGGGGCGCGGGAAGAGGGGGTTGCATTGACGCGGGTAGTTATAATTATGATAGATAAGGGGTGCAAGCGATAGTGCGCTCTGGAATTTCTCTTCTTTTATCTTATCGACTTTACCAGGTTTTATGGTAAAGTTATAAAATTTTAAGAGAAAACCTCTAAAAATCTAACAAAGAAAATATAAAATACTAGCTGTTGACCGCGACTTAGTCCGCGTGGAAATAAAAAATATAGCCTGTTACTCGGGGATAATGTAGCTTTCTAATGTAGAAATATTTTTTGAAATCAGCCCAGTAGGTCTCGAATTATTTCAATACATACAAAAATATCGCGGTCCCTTGGAGTCTCGCTTATCGAGGTTGGACTGTACATAGTATAAAAGAAAGACGCTTCTTCTGTCCCTATATCCCTATGTATGTTTAAATCTTTAAAACTACGCAAAGGATTCTGATGCGGTTTTAATAGATAGAGTAATTGAAGAGGAAGGTTTACATGATATGTATAATAACTTCTATACACCCGTACGAAGCCAGGGCGGGTCGCTAGTTTGTAATAATTTACATACCGCTGCAACGCAAAGTTGTGCCGCCGTGTACATATATCAAGAAGTAGCAAGTCGCGGCGCGTAGCAAAGCTTTGATTTCTTACAATACTAAAAAACATTGATAATTATCATAGTTTGCTTTACCGAGAGTATTTTATACGTAGCAAAGAAGTTGATTGAAATAACCTATAAAAATGGACTTAATGAACCTGTGTATCTATAACTTAACCTGCTTAAATTTAATCACGTTGCTCTACGAACTTTGGACCCACATATCGGACCCTTAGGGGTTGAATTTCATAAAATCATTTCTTAACAGTAACCTCTATACAAAATTTGAAGTCTCTAGAGTCTAGACCCAGTAGTTTTGGTTTTGCGTTGATTTTACCATTTGCGTCTACTCTTTTATAAATATAGATGAACCTTTTTATGTCAGTCGTATCCAGTAAACGTAGATCTGTGTTGCTACGTGCCGTATCAACGGCGCGGCTCACGCGGTCCTAAAGATTTATTCAACAGTCCGCAGGCCGTAAGCTGTAACGACGTTTGTTCAACACTACGCTCACATCACTGAACAACTGAATGACTGAACGACTGTGCCACTGAATGATCCTTGTGACCCGCGATAACGCACTTCATTCGTTCTTTTGTTTATTAGTTGTTTTATTTCATTTGGTTCTTGACACCACATCTGCACAGCACCTACCGGAACCGATGTTGACCAAGGGGTTGATATCGGTTTCGGTAAGGGGTTTCCGGGTGGTCGACGTAATAGCAAACTGATTTAAGGGACGACGAGGTCTAAAAATTGACCTTAGTACTTAGGTATTTTGTACCAATAGAAAAACCAAAAGATGGGCCTCCTCATTCATAACTAGTCTACTAATTTAAAGCATTGCAAATTCTCACTCTGTCTTCTATTGACCTAAGTCAGGATGAAAAACAACACTCTGTAGCAGCTGTTTTAAGTTAGCGGACCATTATGAATAAGGGGTTCGATCTTAAAAGTAGGTAATTTGGTCATGAGGGTCTTAGGTAACAGATCATTTCGGAAAAGAGGTCACTTGTCCTAAATAGTTTAGGGATCCCTGCTCTACACTTAACCTGCAAAGTGTTCAAAATTTACTGAAATTCAGCGAATGGCGTAAAATCCATTTTTTTAATACAATTGTCTATGAAATCTATACGAATATTACGAGTATAAAGAGAGAATTGTATTGTAATTGAATGTATTTTTGTATTTTTGTTTGTATTGAAATAACTCAAGAATTACTGGGCCGATTTCAAAAATTCTTTCACCATTAGAAAGCTACATTAACCCCAAGTAACATAGGCTATATTATTTAATTCCACGCGGACGAAGTCCCACACAACAGCTAGTTAAAATAAATCACTAAATCCGATTTTCTCAGTGAAAACTGTCTTGGGTTTGAACACCTACAAAACTACGTCTACATACCTTACAAAATGCAATGGGCAGGAAGTAGACACGGGGTGTAGACATCTTGCTAGCCCTTAATGTCTTGTATTGCTACCGGTCGAGACGGTGCCCAAACTTACGAGATAAGAAAACTTGTGTACACGTGTAGAGCAAATTATAAGAAACATTTTATGTTCTTCACTAACAGTGCAGCTTCATTAGACAGAGTTCGCGCAAAAAACGGACATTTCGTTTCGGCGTGAGGCCGTTTTTTGCGTTACGTCGGTCTAATGCAGCCTTAAGCCTAGTTCGCAAGTAGCATTTATCCGAACAAAGGATTTACTACTCTTCGGACTCGTTTAAGCCTAAACCTACGCACTAGGATAGTAATTTAGTAACTAAACGTGTTCGAACAGCAACATTTTAGTAGAATAGATTAGTAAATCCTTTGTTCGGATACTTGCTACTTGCTACTCGACTAAAATACTATCCTAGTGTGTACAAGCATATAGGCTATAACAGAACATATAACAGCTTCTTAGTCCTTTTTTTTTAAATTTAATAAGTTATTTAGATATGTTCCTTATATTGTTTGTAATTTAAAACAATTTTTGAAATTATGGGTCTAAAATAAAGGTGAAATAGTCCGGAAAAATCTGGAAATCTGCTATTTTTATATTTATTTAAATAATGTTTGTGTATATTATTAAACAATTAAAAAGGTAACAATACATATAAAGTTCGTAAGTTAGTGGTGTGAAAAGACGCGCGGCCGCCCGCCCAACTTTTACACGAGGGTAGCACAAGAAATATTCAATATACAGTTATTTTTTGAACGCACAGTAACCATCACAGTAGTTCTCGTAGTCACATTAATTAGCAATATCTTTAGTATAATAACCAAAAAAATATGTCAACATTTATAGAAATCAAGACGTAACAAGCACGTAATTTAAAGCCGTCTACATACGCACAGTTTTAACTGTACAACTAGACTGCTCTGTTAAAACTCTCATGTGTAAGCAAAACTGAGAACTGCACAGGTCAAATTGACGGTGTACGTCAGTTTTTACTGTACACTCCAACTGTACAGTAAAAACTGAACGTTTGTTTTATTGAAAGCTATTGTCTCTACATTCCATACATCCATTACCATCTTCATAATTTTCAGTTACCGATCGTTAGTCGAATGTTACTTTAAGGTGGTTCTGTCTCAGCACTGTGGGTTCAAATAATAGTAGTATTGTTCCGTCCTCGTGTGAAATGAGATAACATCGCCGCCCGCCGTCCGCCGCCCGCCCTGCCCGACTCTAATTGAATATATCGAGTCAGGTGCGCGCACTAATGGCTCAAGATACCGGCCATTTTTATCTTTGACTATTCACTCTGTAGTTTTATTTTACACTAGCTGTTGTGTGCGACTTCGTCTGCGTGGAATTAAATAATAAGGTCTATGTTAGCTTTCTAATGGTCTAAGAATTTTTGAAATCGGACCACTAGTTCTTGAGTTATTTCAATACAAACAAAAATTAAACAATACAAAGTTTCTCTCTTTATAATATTAAGTATAGTTTAGTAATTACTAAGCTTTATTAAATTTCGAGCATCGAAATCGCGGTTTCTCGTACAGTTAATATTTTAGTTTTAATAATAATAAAAATATTTTTATGATATTTCAAATCTACGACTCGAGCTAATTCTAAAAAAAGTATTTATTTGTATCGGTTATTTAATATCGGATCGAGTGTATCATGCAAGGGCCAACGGAAGCAAGCCTCCTGTAACGGCGTCGTTACAGGCGCTAACGGTCGACAACGGCGGGTAACGGCCGTTATCAGCGATGCAGGGCGACCGGAAGGCCACTGCGGCTAACGCCCCGATACGCCCTCCCTACGCCCCGCCCGCCCTAACACTTCCGCACTTATTTATTCTCAACTTACGACGATATGTTTCCTGAGATCTATATCGGGACACCAAAGGGTCGAGTTTCATGTTTTTCGACTTAAAACCGGTCAAAATCTACTTTATATTATCACGTCATTTTTCCGGTGTTTTATTATAAGTAATAAACGTTTATTTTATTATAAAAATATAAATAACTTCAGCGTATAATAAACACGTTTGTTTCCTATGTCCTGACCCTTGTCCCTATTTAGAGTCGGTACAGTACCGACTACTATCTACTCCTTCATATTTCTCTATCAGCCATAATTCACCACTTTATTCACCTTATCTTCTTCCAAATCCATCCATAATTTAGTCTTCAGTACGTGTTTGTTAAAGGCTTAAGCATTTAGTAAACAATTTTGGCAAAGATGAAAAAATAACTAGCTATGTAACATTTCAATGGTTGCCCTTCGCTGTTGTGTTGCGGTCACCTATAGCCTCAGGGCTGACTTCCACTGCATTATATAAAAGTCATAAGCTTTCATGGTACTGGGCCGTGGAATGTTTCAAAACATCTTAACTGTTATTTTAACATTATTTTTTTATACACATACCCCCTTAGTCCGAATAAATGTATAAAGTACTGCGATAAACGAGGACCAATAAGTCGATTATACGATACTAGAGGACACTCGGAACTAAATAAGATAGAGCAGGGGTCTCATTGGACCTAATTATGTATCATAAGAAGTACCAGGAACAAGGATGTTTTGTATTTTAGAATAAATTTTATGAATGTACCAAAATTAGAAAGTACAACAGTAATAACGCTGATTCTCGTTTCGAAATAAAGCGGATTGTGTTTTATGTTGTTTTAATTTCTTTAAATATCATTGAGACTATTTTAGAGATAGACTAATAATATTATGTGTATAGATTAAGTTAGTTACCTTGATAAGCGAGACTCCAAGGGACCACTATATTTGTCTCGCTTATAGAGTTTTCTCTCTAATCCAGGTTAGACTGTATTTAAGTACGTCTGTGTATAAAAATACATTATTATACAATTGTTTTTTCAAATAATAATTCGTTTTTTCTTGTAAAAGCATCCCACTATCACTTAATTTTCATTTTAAACCGGGCTTAAAGCAAAATTAACAGAAATAAATCATTTTTTGATACTTTTACTTTAAATAATATATAGATAGTTCAAGGCTTGTTCAGTGTTGTTTAAGTTTAAAATGTTCAGTAGCTCCGATAAGGCGGGCTGTATCGCGATGCACCAAGTTTCCCTCTGTGCCAGCTCCGTAGAGATAGCAGCGTGATATACCACCATTGAAGTTTTAGATATATTCCGCTCAGATGCTACACAACTTCGTCTGCACTACCAATATACTATGTATTGTATTTTAACATATATTGTACAGATAGTATAGAATTTGGTGTAGCACTTTTTTAGGTATGCTTACCCTTATCTGTTAGTAGTGTGATAGGATCCTTATTAAGATATATGGGTAAAAGATGAGCAGAAAAGATCTTTGGAAAAACTTTTTTTATATCATAAGGTGGCAAACGAGCAATCGGCCACCTTTATTCAGTGAAATAGCGAAGCGAATGCTGCACATAGACATCTGCAATTGCAGATGCGTTAGCAACCCTTAATCTACGGAGGAGACGCACAGACAGAGGATAATACCTCTTCATACAAAATGTATTATACTTAAAAGTACACTTAAAATAAATACTCTATCTAAAAAAAATAATACAGAAAAATAAAGGACGATATAATAGTTTTGATTAAATTAATCTATTTTAAATAGCTTCGGATACTATTTGAGACAAAGCCCAGTTTGGACTATCTACCTACCGTTTTATTCCGAAACGAGAATCAGTGTTATTACTGTTGTACTTTCTACGTTCGGTACTGGTACATTCATAAAATTTATTCCAAAATACAGAACATCCTTGTTCCTGGTACTTCTTATGATACATAATTTGGTCCAATGAGACCCCTGCTCTGTCTTATTTAGTTTCGAGTGTCCTCCAGTATCGTATAATCGACGACATATTGGTCCTCGTTTATCGCAGTACTTTACACATTATTCCCGTATAAGGGGGACTGAGTCTTAATAAAGTTGTTAAAACATGAATAAATTCTGTAAGTAATTTTGAATTCATATTAGAATTGTCTTCATGTAATCAATGTGTAATTTAAGTTTAATGTAAACAGTAGCCAATATTACAATGCAGACTGTAGCAGTAGATACGACAAACTTCTTCCAATACAACACCGTCCAAACTTGTACACAAGACTTTAGTTGCAATTCATAAGCGAAAAGCGATTTATAAAAGGTTGAAGAAAATTACTTAACTTTAATTTTATCTATACTAATATTATAAAGAGAGAAACTTTGTATTTTTGTATTAATTGAAATAACTCAAGAACTACTGTACCGATTTCAAAAATTCTTTCACCATTAGAAAGCTACATTACCCCCGAGTAACATAGGCTATATTATTTAATTCCACGCGGATGAAGTCACGAGCAACAGCTACTAAATTAATAAAATCAAAATTAACTCGATAATATTTTTAATCTTCAGTTTTTGTTCTTTAAACTTACTAATATAAAAAAACAGTTAATTTTGTGTTTCAATGTTGCATAATAAAAAAAGTAAAAAAAGCTTGAATTAACTTATCGATTAAATAAAAAAGTATTGGCCCATGAGCGGATCGAACCCGCGACCTTCGCGTTATTAGCACGACGCTCTAACCAACTGAGCTAATGGGCCGGTTGGTGGCATGAGCCAAATATAAAGTTAAGTCTGGTGCCAGCATTCTTAACATTTTACTATTAATTTTACAAACAACCAAAAAATAAATTACGAGATTATCGACCGTGGAAACCGACAGTAAAAAGCTCATAATTACGGTGATTTTTTAATATTTTTAATTTTTTGTACTATGTATTTCTAACTTTTGGATAAATGCATACTAATATTATAAAGAGAGAAACTTTCAATTTTTGTTTGTATTGAAATAACTCAAGAACTACTGGACCGATTTCAAAAATTCTTTCACTATTACAAAGCTACATTATCCCCGAGTAACATAGGCTATATTATTTAATTCCACGCGAATGAAGTAGCGCACAACAGCTAGTTTATATATAAATTATAACATTACTTGAAATCGCTTCCTCTCTTATTCTTAGTAACAGACCATTCTAAGTAATACAGTTTAGTTTCAGTTGCAATTAAAGTGTTATGTTGCGTCTAATGTCGCCCGAATACCGCCCCAGTGGCGCATTACCGCGCGTTTGATAACAACACTATTCGCTGCACGTCTCCACTTGTTCTTATTGCTTAACACATACCAATTACAAGACTCTTGAATAGCTTTACTAGTTGACGCTAGCGACTCCGTTCACGCGGCATTAAAAAAAATAGTAAAACTTTGTTCTATATCTGCACCAAGCTTATCAGCCTGAATTAGAATTGTAGCGTCGTAGTTAAAGGCCTATTAATTTATCAATAATTTCTTTTTATTAATTAATAACATTTATTAATAATTGAACAATTGTTCAGATCCACAAAAATAATCGATGTCTTAGTAATAATACTTTAGGAGAAAATAAAGAAATAATGCAACATTTCGGGTACTAAAGAGTAATTTATAAAAGTGCTAATTTCTGTTAACTATAATGTTTGCAGAACATACATGGGGGTGTTTAGAGAAGCCTCTAGCCTCCTTTATCAATGTTTTTCATTTGGACCACATAAAACCCGCACCCTGTATAAGGAACACAAGCTTTCAAGCGCTCTCATTAAACAATACAATATCCATATTGGCTGATTTGATAAGTGGTATATAGCAATAAATTTGAGTATTAATTACCGGACTCCCACACGGGTAGAACCTAATGGACCGCTATCCACTATCTGGTGAGATAGGTGCTCGCCGGGGGGACATTTATTTCGTCTCCATCCACTGCTATCTTTGGATAAGCTTAAAACATTCGGATAGTCGTGAGACAAATGAATCACTTTGCCATTATAGCTTTAAGCCGATTGCACACTATACAATGCAATTTCTGCCCATTAAAAATTCTCTAGTGAAACAAGTCCTTTATTTGTATAACTAGCTGTTGTGCGCGACTTCGTCCGTTTATTAAATAATATAGCCTATGTTACTCGGGGATAATGTAGCTTTCTAATGGTGAAAACATTTTTGAAATCGGCTCAGTAGTTCTTGAGTTATTTCAATATATATAAAAATACATAGTTTCTCTCTTTATAATATTAGTATAGATTACATTGCGAAAAGCTTGATGTATGAAGGTAAACGGCTGAATACGTCTAATTCTAATTTGGCACAGATGTAGAGTCTGAAAAATACATAAGTTTTTTAATTCCTTGCAGATAGAGTTGTGGTAAACATCTGACTTCTTCTTCATTTAAGTTTTAAAACTACAAGCAAATAAGTAACAATGAGGCAGTTACTATTTACCACGTTAGTTCACTTACTTAAGAGTTTGCAGGCGTAAAAATGCAGTCAAGTAAAATCAAAACTCTTGTATAAATTTATCACTCTATCATATTAACTAGCACTTAAAATTGATATCTTAAAAGCTGTACATTTAATTGCCTCGTCCAATATTTATCAGAAGCTAGATTAACCGTCCCTCACAGCCAGTATCTCGGCACCACGGCACCAAGGCACCACGGCACCACGGCACTAACGGCACTTAACGCCGAGTCTGCGCAGTATCTCGTGTGTGAACGCCCTTAAAGCGAGATTACGGCTTCTCCGATAAGCGAGAGTGCTTTCAAAGATATTGGCGACTCGCTAAAGAAAATTGGTGTATGATTTAAAGATCCTCGTATGTATATTATCTCTTTACGTCACGCGACTATGAGTAACTGTGTACGGGAATATCTCACATGTTTACTGATAAAGTCCGCATGGAATTAAATAATATAGCCTATGTTAATCGGGGATAATGTAGCTTTCTAATGGTGAAAAAAATTCTCAAATCGGCTGAGTAGATCGTGAGTTATTTCAATACATACAAAAATTAAAAAATACAGTTTCTCTCTTTATAGTATTAGTACAGACTAGCTGTTGTGCGCGACTTCGTTCGCATGGAATTAAATAATATAACCTATGTTAATCGGGGATAATGTAGCTTTCTAATGGTGAATGAATTTCTGAAATCGGCCTAGTAGTTCTTGAGTTATTTCAATACTAAAATACAAAGTTTATCTCTTTATAATATTACAGTATACAGTAGTCTCCACCGACGTTTGCGCGGTAAGAACTTCCCATATGTGTTCTTGCATACATTGTTCTACATCTATGACAAACATCGAGAATTGTTCAGTCGTGCTGGAAGATATCTTCAAATATCCTTCCGTTCCAACTAATAATAATACTAGCGACCCGCCCCGGCTTCGCACCGGTGCAATGCTGATACTAAATACACTACAGAAAAACTGTGAACGTTGTATAACAGATATACTAATAATAATTGCACCCGTGCGAAGCAGGGGCAGGTTTCTAGTTATACATATAAACCTTCGTCTTCAATCACTCTATTTAAAAAACCGTATCAAAATCCGTTGCGTAGTTTTAAAGATTTAAGCATACATAGGGATATAGGGACAGAGAAAGCGACTTTGTTTTATACTATGTAGTGATTAGTAAATTATTTTAGTTTTTTTTTTATTTGTAAAAACCAAACCTACAGACTCGCAGTCCGTACTGTTTTCTGCTCTGTTGTTATTGTTGTCTTATGTTTATTACAATTTTCTATAGATATACTAAAATTATTGCAGTTAAAACAGATGTACTTTTCTTGCAATTTAAAAAAGTACTTTCAATCAAGGATTTGAATAAAAGAGTTGGAATAGGAATCAATCTGTTGGGGTATAGGCGCTAGGCGCAAGTGTCGGTCAAAGGCGCTTTATCTCGCCCATGCACGTGGGAGCTGTGCGCCGCTATCTCGACTCAACACTCGTCCCGTTTATTTCACCATGCGCCTTGCCTGATGCACTAACTACAAGATATTGCCTTTTTTAATATCACAAATTGAGTTTTAACACTGTTTAAAATTAACTAATATTGCTGTCTTATAATAATTAGTGTCAGAGTAAATCTGACACTAATTATTATAAGTACTGTAACCCGGCTTCATTAGACCGAGTTCGCGCAAAAAAAATGAGATGTTGCTTCAGCCTAAAGCCTTGTTCGCATTAGGATAGTATTTTAGTCGAGTAGCAAGTAGCACGTAACCGAACAAAGGATTTACTAATCTACTAAAACGTTGTTCTACTAAAACTGTTCGGACACTTTTAGTGACTAAATTATTTGCTACTTGATGAAAATACTGTGCTAGTGTGTTCAAGGCTTAAGGCCGTTTTTTGCCTGACATCGGTAGGGTTCGGAAAATAAATTCGACGCATCTTAATCCATAGATTTGCAATTTATTAAAACGCCTTTGAGTTCCCTTGATCTTTTCTTTTTAATTATCATATACGTTAATAGTTTTTCTCTATTAATAATATAAATTATAAACCAACTAGCTGTTGCTCACGACTTCGTCCTCGTGGAATTAAACAATATTATAGCCTATGTTACTCGGGGATAATGTAGCTTTCTTACAGTGAAAGAATTTTTGAAATCGGCCGAGTAGTTCTCGAGTTATTTCAATACATACAAAATTACAAAATTTCTCTCTTTATAATATTAGTATAGACTTACCCTGTATAAAGTTTCTTTTATTTTAGTATATTAACAAAATGTGTGAAGTGTTTACGTTAAAATCCGCTAGAGTGAAAAGGAGCGTTATCTCCACACTGCATCCATCAGTGCGTTATCGGGCGCCCGCACGCGGCACACCAGCGCCGCGTAGCGACGAGCACTGACACTTTTATTTCGTACAAAACTCTTTATTCCGAAACGAGAATCAGCGTTATTACTGTTGTACTTTCTACGTTTGATACATTGATGTAATTTTATTTAAAAATACAGAACATTTTTGTTCCTGGTACTTCTTATGATACATAATTTGGTCCAATGAGACCCCTGCTCTATCTTAATTAGTGCCGAGTGTCTTCCTGTATCATATAATCGACAGCTTATACGAGGACCACCTCGTTTATAGCAGTACTTTATACATTTTTTTCGAAATAAGGGGGATAAGGTTAAGTTTTTAGGAGTTATTGTTTGAAATTCGACTAATCGGAAAAAGTACTACGTTGTGTTAATGTGTTATTTTCGAAAGACTTGGAATGTTAACAGAGTTAAACCTTGTTCAAACAGGATAGTATTTTAGTCGAGAATCAATTATCCGAACAAAGGATTTACTAATCTATTCTACTAAAATGTCGCTGTTCGGAGATGATTAGTTACAAAATTACTTGCTACTCGACTAAAATACTTCATGCTTTATTCATTAAATCGTCTCCAATATTTGAATGGTTAGCAGTCCTATAATATAGTTTCTTCCACTAAATCTGTACTAAGGGGTATAGTGACCATTTAACGACTTAAAGAGGGAGTTTAATAAGTCATCCTAATAAAAATCATTAACAAAAAATTACACATTATAATTAGATGGGATATTCGCACATTTTCTCTCATAAATATCTATCGATATTATAAAGAGAGAAACTTTGTATTTTTGTTTGTATTGAAATAACTCAAGAACTACTGAGCAGATTTTACAAATTCTTTCACCATTAGAAAGCTACATTATCCCCGAGTAACATAGGATATATTATTTAAGTCCACGCGGACGAAGTCACGCACAGCAGCTAGTTTGTTATATGTATCTACGCACCGTCATATTAAACATACAATTTAGTATTATATTTCAATAGCTCAATCAAACCATTTTAATTCTAAATGCAATAGTAGTTTACCAATCTTACGAGTTCAGATAGTCGAAGTACCGCGTCATTAAAAACATAAATAGAACTAATTGAAGTATAGCGCTATACCATCACTTAAGCATTGTTCGCACCAGGATAGCATATTAGTCGAGTAGGAAGTAGCATTTATCCTAACAAAGGATTTACTACTGTTCGGCTTCGTTTAAGACTAAACCTATGCACTAGGGTAGTAATTTAATAACTAAACGTGTACGAACAGCAACATTTTAGTAGAATAGATTAGTAAATACGAGTACTTTGTTCGGATACTTGCTACTTGCTACTCGACTAAAATACTATCCTAGTGTGTACAACGCTTTAGAACCATTTACCTGTCCACCATTAGCATTAACTTTATCTCAGCTAATAAAAATGGCGGACGGCCGCGTGTTTAAATAATAAATAAATAACAATAAGGTCTCAGTAATTAGGCAATAAATAGTTTCAATGAGATATAATTGAAATAAAGTGATTTGTTTAAACGCGTTGTGAACGTTTTCATTGTAGAACAACTTTCAGATTATCTTAAGTTAAAGATAAATACTCTAAAAATAAACTATTCAAGGAAGTCAGGTTTATTCCTTGTAATGTATACCATTTTCAAATCGAAAAAACGTCAACTAATTTTATTACCAAAAATAAAATGCGCTACAAAGCGATTCGATAGCGAACTTCAAAAATGTATGGAACCGACAATGACGTTTGATATTTCACACGTGACAATCACATGACCTATCGAATGTTGATGTCAGTTTTTTTGTCGATTCCATCAGCGATATCGCGAATCGAAAAGAATTTTAGTTTACCACCTAATTACGACCAGTGCCTTTGTTTCAAGTTTACTAAATGTCAAAATCAAATAAACAAAAAATACACAAATGGCCAGTCTATAGTCACTGAATTTTAATGAACCACGAAAATTGTGCTTTAGGAGAAATATTTAAATAAAAACAATCGTTATAAGTGTTTTTTTAATATCATAAAGTGGCAAACGAGCAAGCGGTCGCCTGGATTCAAATAGCGATGCGATCGCTGCCTAGACATCTGCAATTGCAGATGCGTTACCTACCCTTAATCTACGGAGGAGGAGACGCACAGCAAGAGGATAATTCCTCCTATGTGTCCCCTCCCGTCTAACGCACTTTCCCTTCCACGTTACCTTACTATACGATATTAGGTTTGAATATCGTATCGTATTGTAACGTGGGACCACGTTTCAAGTCTCGATAAGGCAGCTTTCAGTTTTATATTTACCGTGCGATAAGCCGGGGCCTGCGAATCGATTAGCCGGCTCACATTAGCGATAGCGCCGTCCGTTTATCTGTTTGAGTGATTCCCCTTCACCTCCCTCCAATGCCCTCTACCTCCCTCGACTTGCCCTCGTATCCTGCGACCTGCACACATCTCATGGACACTTAAAAGCTCTACGCTTTTTATTCTTAACAAATAAGTGTCTGAAAAGATTGTTATTATTGCCTACAGGGATTTTTTTGTTTTGTCGTTGGGCGTTTTTAGTAAACTAATCTCCTTTTTGTTTTTTTTTCTATTAAATATTCAGTGATTCGATCTTCCGTTTATAACCTTCAAGAACAGGCGTGTTAACAAAAGTTTCAAACACAATTCAGAACTTAATATTGTAATGTAAGAGTAAGTAACAAATATTGTCTAACATAGAACAAAAGATATTCTTCTATCAAGAATAATAAATCATGTAAAATATCATTGTGTGTATCACAGTTTCGCATTGGTATTTTTACCTAAAGCCGCCTACGTCAGTTGTGCTACCGTGATATGCCCACGCGGTCTTACATATTTGCCTATCACCACACGGAGCGTGGTATCAAACAATCCTAGACAGAAACTAAGCTTTTACTAGCTTTAAGTTGGTAGAAAGAAATAATTTTGCCATATCTATTTTAAACGAACGTTTATATGCGAAAATTACGATAGACGTATGTTGAAGGTCTTCGGAATAGCTGAATCGATCTCGATGAACACACAGATGTAAACACAGTTTGAAAGAAAACATAGGCTGATTAATAGTTATTTTTAATTCCGCTCAGACGGAGTCGCTGGCGACAGCTACTGCTTTATTCCGAAACGAGAATCAGCGTTATTACTGTTGTAGTTTCTACGTTTGGTACATTCCTAAAATATATTCCAAAATACAGAACATCCTTGTTCCTAGTACTTCTTATGATACATAATTTGGCCCAATGAGACCCCTGGTCTATCTTATTTAGTTCCGAGTATCCTCCAATGTCGTCAACGACTGATTGGTCCTTGTTTATCGCAGTACTTTATTTTTTTTTCGAAATAAGGGGCTAGTGTTTATATATTTTTAGAATAGATGTATTGCTAAATAAGTTGTATAAAGAATCCATTAGCGGCCATCTTGAATTTGATCCTTGGCCTCCAGGTTACCTAACACAATCCTGGGCTCGATAACATCATGTTCTTAATATATCAAAACGATATCTTCATCTCACTGAAACACGTCCGAACTCTAATTTGTTTCCAACTAAACGAAACACGGCTATCTGCTAACGACATCTGGTGTCATAGCGGCGAAACAGACCTTACAGATGCACCGGGTAGGGGGAACGTAGGGGGGCAGATCCCGATCGCCTATTGACCGATAGAGCAGATTTATGGAGCGCTATCAGACACCGTCTTAATTTACTAGCGAAGGTGCAGCCTTATGAAAACACTGTTACAAAGCTTCTAACAGAATTACAGAGTGTAAAATCTACTAGTATCTACAAAATTGAGCTGTATTTTACACTTTAGATAATTAAAACACTCTTAATATCTGTTGACTTAAGACGAGGGACATTAAAAAATGTTTATAAGTCAGTTACGTAAAATTTAAAAATATTACGACACAACAACAAATTTTACGACTTAAAGAGACTCAAAAATATTCTTCTTCGACCTATGGTGGGCTCTATTTTCCGCAACTCCACGACTAGCGCGTATTTTGCGTGAATACACATATAAAATAATAATTACAATTTTAATAAAAAATACTAAATGGGTCATGGCTTCACAAGCTTTTTTTTTACAGAAAAAAATATTTCCGCTATCATTTTATTTCGTTAAACAATTCACATAATTACTTTACGACTGCACGCACAAGTTGCCGCACGCTTCATGTTATTGTCTACCGGGTCATTTATTAATAAGCAGCGTGACAGTCGTGCGTACACACACGGCACGCACGCGAGCACGCGCCTCGTCCCGTCGCGTGACGCGTGACGTGATGGCACGTGATAACGATAACGTGTCAGCCGGTGTCACGCTACCGACGATACGATGGAATGTCAACATTTAGCGCCAAAATTGAGTATTGTTTCATATTTTAGAACAAAGAATGTATTACAAGGTCTTAAGCATCAAACCAGAGAAGTATTCGCGCAAAAAACATTTACTATCCCGCTCCTTCTCACACGCATAGGTTTTTTTAATATTATAAAGTGGCAAACGAGCAAGCGGCCACCTGGATTCGCTGAAATAGCCAAACGACCGCTGCTCATAGACATCTGCAATTGCAGAGGCGTTGCCTACCCTTAATCTACGGAGAAGAAGACGCATAGGAAGAGGATAATTCCCATCATTTCCTTATAACAAAAGTGCAAAAACATATTGTCTTTCCCGCTCATTATTATTAAATAAAGTTGAGATAAAAATAATGTTTTTGTGACATGAAAACCAACGGCAAACGTGCTCTATTAACAGACGCATAGGTTTAAAATAATGTAATAAAATAAATAGACAACGTGATCGACCATCGATTTGAACCAATGGGCTTGTCTATGTTAATGTCGGCCGTGCTCAGTTCCGCGTCACGCGAACTTTGAGTCCCACTTACAAGTGAACTTACATGTTACTTGATAACTTGTTCTACTGAAAATACAACCTATATATAATAAAGTGTAGCATAAAGTGGTCATTCATATTGTAGACAATTGTAGCACTCATAATTAAGAATTAAATAACGAAGCTGTAAGCCAGATGTTACGGATATTCATACAAACTGGGCCTTGCCTTCTCTTACATTTATCAAAGAAGTAAAAACTGTTATAAACTATAGATTATTGATCAATAAATCGTGATATCTAAAGATACTTCAATGTATATCAGGGGCTTGTTTCATAGCTAACTATAAATTGTCTGACAAAAAAAGCACCAGTAACGGATAAGTTCCCGCGCCGCTGTTGGCCGGCTGCCGATTTTGGTCCACCAACGTACGAGTATAAAGCTTTCATTTTTACTACAATCTCATCTAACTTTGTATCAGGCTAATCCTACTATTGGAACTCCTGTATCGATAATTTTCCAAAAAAATATCGCACGTTAATGTGCTCAAGACTTTTGTATGTTTTCATATAGGGCGGGATGCGAGGTCGGGCGGCACAAGTCGCCTAAGCGGCCTATATAGCATTTGCAAGTTTCTATGAGTTAATATTTTTCTTGAAACGTTATTGAATATTGTATGGGCGATATTTAATGTCATTTAATGTTCGTTGCAGGTAAGTTAGTAGCGGCACAGTGCATAGAGCACAGGCATACGACACGGCACAGGCGCTCGTCGCCGCGCCGGCTAGACACCATTATAAGGTAATATTTCGTGCGCACTTATTGTGCGGTCGCGGACAACATCCAGCGGGCATCCTTAACGACCGTTTAAATTCCCTCCACAAATAGCCCCCAGCCTTACCGAAGAATGCACCATTAATCGAACACAAAGTGACGCCGACTGACTACGCGCGTTCTCAAATCGTAAACCGAATACATAAAATGCGCATAAGAACATTGAAAAAACACGACAACCCAAATAAATATCGATTCATAACACAATACAATCTAGAATCGAGTAAAAAGCGAGGGCGGGCATCGCCTCGTATCGCCGACATCGCTCCTGTCCGGTTATTGTAGTCCGCGCCGATATCGCGCGCTGCGATCGCTCTCGCCATGTCCGCGGACGCCGAATCCGACACTCGAAGCGATGCGCCGCAACGCGACCTGTCAACACTGTCATATCCCCTACGCTGACTTCGCCATCTTTGACTTGTTTAGAAAGTTTGTGACTCGGAAACCAAAGTTACTATCTTAATCGAGAAAATATCAATCACATGTGCCGATTCACTCTAAATAAAGTGATGGGAACCGATATCGAAACTAATCTATCGATATCCCTAAATATCCTTTAAAATATTGTAAAATGCTACTGTACAGCAGCCTCAAAAATACTCCAAGTGGTATGGAGATAAATAAAAAACTTTGTTTAACGGCAAAGAGTCAATTTCATGAACTAAGTCGCGCAGATCGTTATTTTGACATCACACCTCTATAGTGCGATCTAGAAATGACGCGCATCGGCGGGCTTAGCCGCCTAGCGGCGAAATTAACAACTAGCATTTAATAACATTAGACAGCTACTGTTTTCTACGTGACAATACACCAATCAATCTTCGAACCCAATCACTATTTGACTCTCTATGTTTATGTATATAAAGGTCATAATTCCATGAGGGATGGTTACTAGTGTACAGATTTATAAGGCAGTCCGTCTTTGGCGCGTGCTAAGATATTTATGCAAGGTATGTTCGGTCGCCGGTGGAGATTTGTAGGCGATTTGTTAACCGACGTCTCGGTTTATTGGCGCTGCACTACCCGCTGAGACAGTGCTGATATCGACGAACTGTTGCTATAGTTCACGATAAATATTCCTTTACATGCAATAACACGTTCCACGCTAAATCCTTGTGGTATACTATGCTTAACTATAAGTTATGCCTATTTCATTGACAATTTAATGTAATTTGTATATTTTGAGCATGTTAGGACTAGATTAAGGGTAGGCCACGCATCTTCAATTGCAGATGTCTATGGGCAGCGATCGCTTCTCTATTTCAGCACTTGCTCGTTTGCCACTTTATAATATAAAAAAGTGTCATCATCATCATCACCAGCTCACTATACGTCCCCACCGAGGGGCACGGAGCCTACCCCCTAAGGGGTGCCTAGGCCATAGTCAACCACGCTGGCCTAGTGCGGGTTGGTCGACTTCACACATATCTTTGAATTTCTTCGCCGATATGTGCAGGTTGCATCACGATGTTTTCCATCACCGTAAGAGCGTCGGGTAAATATGTACATATGAAATTCGAAAAGCGAAAAACACATTGGTACATGGCGGGATTCGAAGTCGGGACCTGCAGTTCACAAGTCAAGAGCTAAACCACTGAGCCACCGACGCTCCAATCAAGAGCTAAACCACTGAGCCACCGACGCTCCATAAAAAAGTGTGCCTGTATTAAAAAAGACTCAAAAATTAGAAATGTACAATATAAAAAACATACTTCACTTTCAATGTAGTACAACAAGAAAACAAATGGTCAATTACGTACGCAGAAAATAGTGATGCGACTGAATCGATAAAGAATCTAGTATCGATTCATTCGATTCCCGTGGAATTGCGCAATTTCCCGCGAGCGCTGCGATCGCTAGCGTATCTCGACAAGGCTGGCTAATGAGAGCGTGGATACAGCTGCCATTGTTTACAGATGCGATCAGGGGAGCTATCTCGAGTATTTTTGCGGGCTCTGCCATGTTCTCACTTATCTCCGTACATCAGAATAGGGCACGGATTGTTTCCGTTCGCGATTTTCGTCATCGAAACGATACGGTCTAGCGCTTGCGATATCGATATCCAGATAATCTTGTTTTGATTGTTTTAATAACAACACTATTGTTATGCTAATGTTTTGTTTTTGATATTGCGTACTGAATACTGATGCATTTTTAATTAAATGTGTTAGCTACCTGAACATTAACTTTTATAACTATCACTAATAACATCAAAAACGAAGTATTTTACGTATAAATAGTCTTCTAAAGAACTAGCGGTCGCCAGCGACTTCCTCCGCTTGAAGTTTAGAAGTTCAAAACAAAATTTTACTTCTTATTTTAACCTTTATAAAAAGTTGAAGTATTAATAGAAACCAATGCAAAAAGTCATGTTTCTAAGACTCATACCTACGCTGCGATTAATTGATTTTTAAAAGTAAAAATAACTTTTTATAAAGTCCACTTCTGTAGAAAACATGAAGTCGAGCAAACAGGTGATGAATAAAGCACTAAGCAAATTAGGGTAAGATCGCGCGATGCGGGCGCTAAACGCGTCACCGAGTGCGCGTCAACGACGCAGCCGCGCCGCAAACGCACCGTGACCGCGCATTGTATGCAAAACTGCAGCCGCGGCTTTTGTTCAAGGCCTTCATAAATTATGCGGCCCTTTCTTGATGAGACCCTATTTATATGAACTATAGCCATTTAATTGTATGTTTACGTACATTTCACTTTTTATTCTTTATGTACCAAATCTTAACTTAATGTTTAAGTAATATTCCAACCGTAAGTAAAGTATTTTAATAAAAAAGTCAAGGATATGCAACAAAAAAAACACAGGATATTTAGTTAAATTGTTGGGTAAAAATTATTTCAAATGACTTTATTGGTCAATGTAAAAACCAAAGCATTACGCGAAAGTACCTTTTTCTTACCAATTTTCCACAATCACCTCTATTATAAGTTCCATTCTAGCGATAGCCTGAAGCTTTGGCTTAGACTGATCCGTTCCAAACCGTCTCAGTCCCTCGCCATATAAAACAATCTAAAGCCAACCTTAAAAACTCTCTTTTTAGAGTTCAATATCAGATTCCGAGCTGTCTTCTTTTATGACATTGTGTCATTGCAGTAGTAACGGATATTGTACGTAACGGTCGGAACGAGATAACGAAATTTGACCCGTGCGCCAATAGTATTAAGGTTATTTTGGTTTGGGGGCAAAAAGTGATTTACGTCGTTCGAGTCGTCCGGGGCGCCGGCGCTATCGGAATCACCTTAATGATGCCTCGATGGCGGATAGCCATTGTGTTGGATGTAAATTTGTAGCCGTCGGCGCGGGTAATGATGTGAGAACAAACTGAGATGCTGATAGCTCGATCCGGATCGCTCGCGCCCCCGTCCTGGCCCGCCCGCGCGCCCCTCTCTCGCCCGCCCGCGGGACGCTCCGTGTGTCCCCCGCTTTATGTTCTTATTTTAAATGTATTGTTCCCTCAAACTTCTTTACAAGTTTACATTCGTGTTTCGATTGTTTTACAACAATGTTTTATGATGGCCGCTGATAACAGGCGTTTTTATTTTAGACAATTTAAATTTTAAACCGCATACGATTGTGGTACAGTACCACAACATAATCGATATTTGGTATTAATCAATAATAGTTAATTACCACTATTACCAACTTTAATTTCAATCTAAAACGTCCTATTAATTGGTATGAATCCACATCAAAGAAAACGCTGTGTTGTTACGACCTTTATAAACGGTTTAAACATTAAGGATAATGTGCTAGTGCGTACACAACTTTATCTGGCTTTAACGAAATGTTTTTGCTAAACGCCCAACAAAAACTTAAGCTGTGTTGACACGAATATCGTATCCCTAAACCTTTCCGTGTTATTACACGCGAGTCACTAAACAAAACGTTACCGAAACAAAATGGCGCTACAAAATGGCCGCCGTGATGGCGTCATTAAGCTCATTACCGCACTATTCTGTCGAATAGACAAAATTTTGAGTCTTTCAACGCTGTTCTCGCAATGAAAGAGATGCTTTCATTTGAAACATGATAAATAATGGAACAAACGACGCTGACTTGACGGAGAATTGAGTATACCATGTTTAAACATACTAAAGTAATGAAAATCATATAAAATTAAGCTTTTGTATTTCGATCAAATTAATGTTTTACCAAAATAAATCCACTTTATCTTTATCTTTAAGGGGAGGTTCATTGGCGGGGGAGGGGACGCATAGGAAGAGGAATTATCCTCTTGCTGTGCGTCTACTCCTCCGTAAATTAAGGGTAGGCAATGCATCTGCAATTGCAGATGTCTCTAGGCAGGGGTCGCTTCGGATTTTTCAGCGAACCTTGGTGGCCACTTGCTCGTTTGCTCTTTGTATTATAGAAAAATAATAAATAACTGCTGCCTACTATATCGCAGACTTCCAAACAAAAAAAAAGTAGAAAAGATTACACTCAAACCTTTTAGGTTATATTACCACATATCCATAGTAATCCATATCAGTTTTCTCGTACTATAATTATAAACATACCATTAGAGTGAACTAAAGAATTTTATCACAACATAACATAGGTATCCAACAATTAAGTGAGTATACGACGCATGACATCATTATCGTTCGAGAATCGATTCTTTTTTTACATCGACTTTAATCGGAATGGTGCGTGGCGCCGGTCGATCTGTCTTATCTCAGCGTTATCGAAGACTAATGCACCGAGCGCGATAAGCGCACACAGAAGAGCAGGGGCAGATAAACTCCGTGTGGCCATGTTAAAAATAGTGTAGTACTACACGCATAGTTTGTCTGCGCCAGGGTTATGACATGTTATATGGAACACTCGAATACGAATCAATGGTTAATGTCTACAACATATGCTGGGTTACGGCTAATTTACCGTAACTGTGACGTCACTGCAATATGCCGATCCGATCGGAAAAGCGTCATACAAGCGCTTTTCTTCAACGTTCCTGTTATTCGTTCTTACATGTCTCAGAACTTTTTTAAGTGTTGGTAGCTATGTTGACAATCAAGCGCATTTAGTTCCCAGGAATGTAAATCTTAAGGCAAAGGCTCGGCGGTCGTGCTGCCACGGAACGTTTAATGTAGTAATTAACATGTAATAATTAATAGATAATGTTAATGCACGCTGTCCACTCATTAGGTATCAGTTCGAATGACAAGCGAAAGAAACAAACGAGCGTTGCCGATAACCGATTAAAAGCTACGAAGGCAACCCTAGCGTTATTTAAAATTCGAATTCCTTTTACAAATTCCTTTTAAATTCAAATCCAGACTTATCGACAGCCGAAAGGAATACATCTTCCTTATTTAAATCGTCATTAGAACTCTTTCGTTCGGTTATCGAGTGCGGCCGGCTCCGAGGAGATGGCAATAATAAAAATTATCTATACAAATGGGTCCGGATTACTCGACGACATAAATTCGGCTCTGGCCCAATGAGCGGGAACTGGCGGAGTGGAGATAAAGGGTCAACGGTTTTTAGAAGTGAACGCTTCGGTTTTGCTAGTTTTTTGATTGGCTCGCTTCTCTGCTATTAATCTAAACCTAAACCGTATTAACGGTTCTGTGTTTTGAAAATGGAACGCTATTGCAACGGCCGGAGTACCATAGATTATAATTTATGATGTCATAGATAAAAAAGAATTACAAAAAAAACCTTAGATTAGACACTTTCGTAAAAATTAAGCAAATCATTTATCTTTTTATGTGCAATTAATACATATTTTAATTGAATGTATTCCCTTCTAATGTAATAAATTATTTCAACATTAAGATATAAATAACAAACCAATTAGTAATTTATTCATTACAGAATTATTAGTATAAGAACCTTTTTGGTAATTAACGTGTAAACAAAACATCCATTTGACCGAAACTGTTAATAGAATTAAAGCAGATAACTATGATGTATTGAAATAAAATAAATGTCTTCTGTCCGTAAAGGTTATCTATTCATGTTTTTATGACAATTTTTACTTATACTTCAAACTGTTTTATTATAGAAATATCTTTTATTTACATCGCAAACAAATCGTGACAAAATACTAAGACGTGTGACCGGACTCAGAGTTGTTAAATGGTTACTTAAACAGTTTCTTAGTGTTGAATATTTGTACTAAACCTACCCTAATGATCTCTCTAATGATCAAATGTTTAATCGGCACCCAAATTTAAGTGTAGCTTAAAATTTAAGTGGTGTCAAAATTAAACGAGATCGCCGTGGAATTTGGAGTTTAAGCGTAGAATTAACATGTAAGACGCTCTTAAGTATTGGCGTTTGAATATTCTGCCGTTTGACTATAAGTATGTCAAAAACATCATTAAATTCATGTTAATTTCCATAGACAAAGAGAAAGGGATAGAGAAATATTTTAAAGTCGTATCCGGAAGCAAAAGGTTTGAAAAAATCCCGAACGGGGGCGGTATCGTGCGCTGCGAGACAACGCGCCAGAGTTATACGACAAAAATGCTAATTCTCAAATCTCTGCTGCGAGGTACTGGCGTTGGCGCGCTGGACGCATTTTGGAGGGAAAAAAACCCGATGTTTATCCATCGTCTGTGCTTGTGCTACTATAATGAAGCTTTGAATGGATACGAATTCATCAATATAAGATCTAAAATAATATTGTAATGGTAGGTTAATGCAGAGAAGCTTCGGGTTTTTGGATTTAAATAAGATAACCTCAAAAAAACTTTAAAACTATCACATGTTTGATATTTAGGTGTTTCTGTATCGGTGAATGAGATTTCAAAAGAAAAAAAATAAAAAAGTTGGAATTAAAGAATTTTTAATATAATTTATTTTGTCATTTATTGAAGCCGCAGTTGGCCCGGCTTTTACTCATGACTAATAAATTATCGCGAAGTCCGATAATATCGCAAAGTCGCGACTCCCAGATTGCAATCCCTTCACAATTTTCTTTAATTATACAAATTACATTGTGAAAGAGCGCCTATCAGCGCCATCTCTCGCACAGCGCTAGCAATTTTCGTGATCGCGATTACGGTTCGGCGATTAAATGCGAATTTATTAAAAAAATAAATAGTCGCCGGTGTCGCCCGATCGGTTTTTGTATGTTGCAAAAAACTTTTATATCGGCTTGATAACGCTGCGCGACAACTTTACGCGATTTATTCATGAATTCAATTCTGTTCTTTTGTATCGAAACCATCGGTTATTGTCGTCCTGTCACGGATTTTGTAATCTTTTTTTTTACGATCAATTTAAAAGCACTTTCCGTTTTAAAGGAACTCGGTAAAGTTATTACCGAGACTTTTTTTTTCGGCAAGTTTTAAAAGCCAATAATGATTTTACTTTAACCAATTATAGCCATTGAAGTATAAATTGTCTCCTAACAAAAAAGTTTTATAACAAAGGTCCGATTAAATATTCGTATAAAACATACATAATCTATTTAAGAATTCTTTGCCTTAAAAATACAAGCACCAAAAACGGCAAACTCATCTTAAAGTCCAGTCGAGCGGTAATTAAATACATCAAAACACAGTAGGCTGGCAACACTATCGTTAATTGACAGTTGACAGCAATAACTATTTGTCGGAACAACGTTGTAACTTGTAAGATGCATAGTATAATATTGTAGCTCGATCCATCAAAGGCTCGTTAACACGTGAATATGGCCGCATGCCGACGCCTGACTTTTTTCTTCTGCCACCAAACCAGTTGCCTAGTGTTGAGACGTTTTTGTGCCTGTAACTGAGTCGAGACGATGAATCAGGGTTGCCACATTTGGCAAGATTAACGGTAAAAAGGTTTTCATTTCACTGCTTTTGAGATGTTTGCTAATAATATTAATCGGATTTATATCTCACAAAAATATGCTAAATTAAAATAAGCATTCTAAATGGTGTTCATAAATAAAATCTCTATTTCAACGTTGAAACATAACGTTATGTCGGACTTAACAGATTTGAAAAAAAACAAACATTTTACCGTTTAAAGTTTAAGTAATAAAAAGAATGAACTACAAAGTATTTAAAAAGTTGAAATATTTGTGAACCCTAGCTGGCAGTAATCAGTTCGGGAGCAGGCGATGTTCGACACGATGTTAGCGCGGCGGGCGCGGCGGGCGCGGGTGACCGGCGAGCGGTGAGCCGCTCAGCGGTGACTCGAGTTAATTATTTTCGTGTTGTAGGCGCGCTAGAGATGCTATCCTTTATCGACATCGCGCTCTTACAAAAACGAGATGGATCATTTTGACGCGGAGGGCGCATTGTGAACCTATACGTGTTGCTTTCCAATCGTTTTTTAATAATAAGTATTTGTTTTACTAATATGGTAACATCGTTTATGGCGTTGTCGCTTTTAAAGTTAACATTTAACTTTTTTATTGGATAACGTTCCTTTTACAGTAGGTGTGCTATCTTGCACTGCACGTATTCATGAGATATGAACCTTTTGTGAATATAAAATGAAATGACATTTACAGATAATAAATAACATTAAAAAAGTTATAAAAACTTTTATTTAAAATTTGAAACAGCTATTCGCGATATAATAAGCCTTGTTTTTAAAATAGCACTAAAACGTGTAACAACCTTAAAGCTATCAAATATGGCTTCCTTCTTAAATTATACGCGCGTTTTACAACTTTCTACCTATGCTACCCTTAAGGACTTGTTAAGGAATATTTTCGAGAATTCATGTTTAATACACAAGGGTTCTATGAAATGGAATATGTTTTTTTCAAAGTGTCGCTGTTGCTTTGGTTGTCGAGGGGTTGTGTCGCGAGCGCGGCGCGGCGCGGCGGCGTATCGTCGCGTTTTGCATAGATTTAAAAAGTCGATAGTAATGCAAATGTTGAGACCGCAGTGTTTACTCGGTTCTGAGTTACGGCTCACCTCACTAATAGAGCCTCGAGCCTATCACACTTCGACTTTTCAAATGACCCGATGGTTTTAAACCGCTCCGCGTGTTTCCTGCATTGATTGGATTACTTGGAGTAATAACTGACTTGACGAAAGATGCCTAGAACCTCTACATCATGACACCAACATACTGTTAGATTTGCAGTCAGAAAGTAGGGTTGTCAAGGTTTATTGATTTTCACTCATCATCACAATAAAATGGCTGCACAAGTCATAAAGTTACATAACTTAAACGGCACGTATAAAGATGGCATACTGCGATGACGGACAACCCTACACTAGATCGAATTTTAATATGTCGATTGCGAACTGGCCGATAGCGCGCCTCTTTGATTCCTTTGCCGCTCGAATTTCGAATTTGGAATGCATAATTTGATTTGCGGAATTCGCGGGCATTCCGTGAAACAGATACACGAGATAGCCTTCCGTACACACAGATACAAATAAATATTATTTATTGCTGCTATAAATGTTTAATATATGTCTCTCGACTTGTATATTTCGAAGAAAAAGTTATGAAGCAAACAAAAGTCTTTATAATTTTATAAAAGTAGAAACGATTTTATTTAATATGATTATAGCATAATAACTAGGCCAGTAGTAATATTAAAATCATTACATCATTGCTGTGGGCACACGAGCACGACACTAGAGGGCGCGGCTGTGATTTGCATACGTCCTGTACTCTATGACTCGCACAAAAAATATATTTTACACTATTCGAGGCGACCCAGTTTTTTTATAATAACCACTTATCAAACTAAATGTTGTTGTTCATATTAATTAAATGTAATTGTATAATGTACATGTAAAGAAATATGAGAAAAAATGTTGCAATAAATCTTTGGCTACACTACAAAAGAAGTGACAAAAATGGAATTGCGTCTCTTTAATATACTGACAAAAAATTATACATGGTGCCCGCAGTCTGGGTTTAGTGGCCACTAAGGAATCTAGAAATATAGATTTAAAATGACAGAACTTTAATTAAATCAGTGTGGCAGTAAAGAATTCATCGGTACACTTGTACGGCCGCATTAAACCGGCTGTTTCCCACATCTTGACACAAATTACATGTGGTAACACTTCATGAATATTAACCACTTCAACATCAATCATACGAGGTACGAGATCGTGTACGAAGATTGTACTCACTCGTTTGTTAAAGAAAGGGTTGCGTTACTTCAGTTTTTTAGACGAGGAAACTAGGTTATATCGGACAGGGAGGAATAAAACAATTAATGCTTATTTAATTGCCCTCTAGATTATAATATATCTATATGTTATGCTTTAAGAAACAAATTGTGCAAGTAAAGAGTGAATGTATTTAAACTTATAAAATACTGGTTGATTTGAAAACATGTAGGCTCAAAAGCTAAGTTGCATAAATCACAACTGATATGAAACATTCCATTTGCAAATACGCGATGCCATAAACAATGAAGTGTATTTTTTTAATAAAGATGGCGGATAAGGCAGCTGCCTGTGTTGCCAGGTTCGTCCGTTATCGCGTTCCAGAGACATCAAGATTTATTCCTTAGGACAGGACGTGGCCGGTACAAGGAAATGTTTATCTAGCTCCTCGCCACTCGATGTTTTTGTTCAGTACGTCCATGCTTGTGTCGGCTAAGACTCGGTATAGTTTTTACAGACTGGAACGCTTAATGATTTTTGTTCAGTCAAGTGGATATCGTTGAGTTACATTGTTGCTTTAATAGTTCCAGATTTAAGTACAAAGTATAAATATTTAATACATTATATGCAAAATACCATTTCAATTGTTCCTTTGATACGAAGATAGACAGGATGGTTGGTAGAACATAACTATGGAAGAAAAATAAATGCTTTATTCTGTTGGTAGTAAATCGTATTGGTAATTAAGCAGTATTATCTATTTATCAATTTGTATACCCATCAGTTTAAAAAACATACAAATGGATAAAATCCCTGCAACAATACACGCAAAACATTTACTAGTTTATTGGTGAGAGAGGAGCAGCGGAATCGAACTTGCGATATGTTAATGCACGTCCGATCGTGACACACGACGTGCGTCCGTCGCGGCCCCGGCGCGGGCACAACGTGGACACGCTGCGATTGCAGACAGATACATGTCGCGATGTTTTTGTGATGCCTACACATCTGGCTAGGCCATCCGCTTAGTCTGTTATTGTATATGTCAATAATCACACAACTATTCAGCTTTCATAATCAAAGTCGATGTTAAGCTAGTCGCCATAGACGCCATAGAGTAAACAAGTTATAAATCGGGCTTATTTTGATCTACAATAATTTAAGAAGTGATTACATACAATAACAAGGATTGAAATACAAAAATCATTGTCCAAATAAATGTTCATGTGCTCATATTAAACACCTAGTGATATTATCTCGTAACTCGACGGCCATATGATAGATGAACGCAACTTCCTTACACAACGCATTCAAATAAATCAAGATGGCCGCCACGATAATCTATGTCTTCTTTGTCACTCAACCCTTTGTGGGGGTTTTTTCAGTTTTTTTTTCTCTGGCAACACTATACTAATGGCGCGCGTAACATTCGTATTGACGTTAAGTCGACAGCGCATAGATATTCTTTTGTCTTTGGTCGATATGACATCGAATGTTTGAGTGGGCCCTTAAGACATTTTTGTTTTTTACACACCATTGAACGCATACTTGATTTTAATATGATGATAACGTTTGACCGTGTTACAATTTCTCACATGCTTAGACAAGAAACAATTTTTTCTTGTTGACTAATTGTTTCAGCTAGTAGACGAAAAAAACAGACCAATTTAGTTCTTATTTACTACCAAGAATATTTCTTAACTTACTTTGAATATTTAAATCAGTTTTATTTCCTCTAACATTGAGGCACACACTTATGCAAATTATAAGATTTATTTATAACTTCAACGATATCTGCGCAGTGAACTTGTAAATGTCTTTCGTTATTCATAATTTGATACTTATCATTTACTTATCAAGCTATGTATGTATGTATAATCTATGTGTAGGAGTGGCATGTATAGGCGATCGGTCAGCTGCGTCACAGATGGATATCGGCTCGATAGTGACGGCTCCAATGCACGACTATTTTAATTGGGTCCCGATCATCCATCTGATAAATGCAAGGACAAGATGGCGGACATGTTTTCTTTTTCTGTAGGCACGTGTTCAACGATTGCCGATTGTTTCTTTTTTTGAATTTTCTTGGTAATAAAGTTGCATAATTGAACTCATTCAATTATTCTGCCGAGTTCAGAATATTAGATAAACTCCAGTCTGCCAGGATATTATTACTCCAAACCGTTCTAATGAAGAAAAGCGCGGTGAATGTCGGTTTGGATAGTCACCGTTGCACATAGATAGGCGTCAGTAGTGGATTCAAGGGTGTTTCCTGGTGGGTTGTTGTTTGACGCAGGTTATTTGAGATTATGGCGTAGTCAACAGTCCTGAGAATTAAACATTGTTTAACTACTTACCACAGTAGTCCGTAACTTTACAAACATTCCTTTGATCGCAAAGAGCAATAATAATCATATATCGCGCTGTCTAGTTTCTAGTCACAGCAATGCGGGCCCTTGAGGCTTAAACACAACAATAGCGCGAGTTGCGTGCCTCTCGCCCTCATGCCGCGCCCATGAGGCCCGCCATTATTTGACATGTTTATAAAGACAAAAGCACCCAGATGAATATCATTTAACGAATCGACGTTCGGCTTCGCGAGCATTGCTTAAACGACACCGAGTCACGCCATCTATCTGATTCAACATTCAACCTTTCCTAACGATCACAAGTTATGACTTATTTAGCGAAAACGGGAGCTCGAACGCAGCTAACGAACCGATAAACTCGCGTTCGGTATGACGCCAACGTTAAAGCGCCAGATAGAACGCATTAACCTGACCAATCACACGTTGCCCACGAATCGTAACGACCAATCAGACGGCGCGGTGACTAGGATAGCGTGACCCGAACGCAATCCGATTTAAGTCGTATTCGTTACCGCGAGATGGCGGTCGCCGCGTGCGCAAATCGCCGCGTCCATCTCACTGTCGTGCCCATATAATGATCTTCACAAGGGCAAGAGAATGAAGTTGAGCCTCTCATTAATTGGCGTTTTGAGCTGAGATCGCTGCGCGAAAGATAGGTTAATTCCTTGCTCGGTCGAGATCGTTGTCGCTCAAAAAGGAAGGTGAGCGAGCGGTTTCTGGAAATCAGATCCAAATACAAGAGGGCCCGTTAAGTTTTTGTTCTGTTTGGCCGCGGGGCGAGGGCGCGCTCACGCCTGCGATATTGACTGACGAGCATCGTTACTGGCGGCACGCGCGATGGATCATGTCCGAAATATTGGCAAAATCGCTCAATATTTACATTTCAAGTCTTTCCGAAAGGGCCGATCTCCCCACCCACGCCGCAACATTTACATACCGCAAGCACGTCTCAATTAGGAGCGCTAATGTATGCCTCGACTGCGCGAGCCTCGATCTGACTGACGTCGATAGATAACGAGGGAAACGTGACGAGTGACGACTATCGCGAGCCAGTCGCTGCCAACCTAGCATCACTTGGCTATTAACAACGCTAATAGGAACAGATATTGCAGACTCTTTTTGTTCCAGTACTCAGGATTCCATTTGCGTCTTCGCACGATATCTTTAAGTTATTCCACATCTTGAGATATTGTTATTTATTTACAGGTGAAGACGAGGAATGGGGAAACGAGAGCGAGGCGATGCCTGGGGAACCTCGTACGCCGAGTTCGGGAGAGGAGAAGGCGGCCTCCAGCGGGGCCGCGTCGCCCGCCTCGGGCAGCTCGCCCGCTGCCTCCCCGCCGCGGCTGCGGCTCAACCCCAGCCTCGCCACGGACCCCGCGCTCGCGCCACAAGCCACGCCGCTCAAGAGGGAGCCGCCCTCCCCATCGCCTCCGCCGCCACCAAATTTACAAGCCAGAGACTATCTTGCATTGACCACGGCCGCATTTCCGGCAATCATGCCTGCCTCGGCACCACCAGTCTACATGTGCCAACCTTGCGGAATTCGCTATTCTTCGCTAAGTACTCTCCAGGCTCATCAGGAGCATTATTGTTCAAATAGACGGGGTAAACCGGGCGACGGTACGGAAACTCCGGCCGATGCTGCAGCAGACGAATCCAGTAGCGAAGCCAAGACACCTCGGCCACCTGGGAAACAATACACTTGTACCTACTGCTCATACAGCGCCGATAAGAAAGTAAGCTTAAATCGACATATGCGAATGCATTCATCTTCACCTGTAAGTAGTGGCACCCCCGTGCCCCCACCGGCCGCCAACGGGGAAGCCACTGAAGGGCCCCCTGCACTAGACCGCTACTGCTCCGACTGTGATATTCGCTTCACTTCTATCAAAACATATCGGGCGCACAAAGCCAATTATTGCAGCACCAGGCAAGTGGTCAAACAAGTTTTAGCTGCAGCGAGGGGAGGTTCGGCCACGTCTGGATCGGCACCGCCGTCTCCGGGGGCCACGCCGCCCGCGCAGAATCAATATGCACTAGCGTTACCGACAAATCCTATTCTCATCGTGCCGTACTCTCTCCTAAGAAGTGCGAGTACGCTACCGGGAGCGACCCTACCCGATCCAGATACACCATGCTTTCTGTTACCAAATGGAACTTTTCAACCGCTTAGTCGAGCTTTACCAAATATGAACGCCGATGGGAAGGACTCGGAGGTATTGAAATCCGCAAATCGGCCGCGCGAACTTCCGCGAGACGGTGTCACGCCGTTAGATCTCAGCGTAAGACGTTCCCCTGAATCTGTCGCCACAGATGAACAGGAGAAAGAAAACCGAATACGGTCTACTACGCCGGAACAAATCGTGTGCGCTCCATCATTGCCAGGATCTCCAGGAACACCGTCTCCATCGAGGCGATCGTCGTCGCCCGGCGGAGAAAGCTCTCCAAAAAGACGACGACGTAATTCTAGGGGACCGACCCCGAAACCACCGAGCGTGGCTTCTCCACCCGAAGATAAGTTTAATCCTCTAGTTCCACCGGCGATCATGCCACCATCTCTAGCTCTACGCCTCGCTTCCGAGCTTCCTGCGACGCCCGCATCCCCTCAAGTTTTGATCAAACAGGGTGTTTCCAAGTGCCAGGAGTGCAACATAGTCTTTTGCAAATATGAAAATTATCGGATCCACAAACGGTACTATTGTTCAGCGGGCGGCGGCGAGGAGCGCGCGAGTCCCGCCCCGCCGGAGTCCGGCCCGCCCCCGCAGTATCGTCAGCTGATTTGCCTGGCTTGCGGGATACATTTCAGTTCTTTCGATAACTTGACGACGCATCAATCTTATTACTGCACAAAAAGAGATACCCGATCGCCTCGAAGCGCCCCCGAAGCGAGTCGGCCCAGCTCGGGTCCTGAAGGTGGATGGAAGTGCCCGTGCTGCGAGGTGGTGTCGCCGACGGCGGTGGCCGCGCAGCGGCACATGGAGGCGCACGCCGGGGTCAAGGCGTTCCGCTGCACCATCTGCCGGTATCGCGGCAACACGCTGCGCGGAATGCGCACGCACATACGAATGCATTTCCGAGAGAAGCCCTCTGATTTACAGGTCAGTTAATTAGCAAATTATTTAATTAAAATTATTGTTGCTAAAACCTTTAAGAATATGAACAACTTAACCTAATTTGAAATCCTGATAGGTT
>QDHC01003859.1:699793-712964 GCA_013186455.1 Papilio dardanus tibullus
GCCCGAGGAGCACGCCGCTCCACTCCCAGTCATCGACATCAAAAAAGAACCAGAAACAGAATTAGAAGAAACACCCAACCACTGCAAGTCGTGCGATATATCATTTAAATTCGTGCACACGTTCAATGCTCACAAGCAGTTCTACTGCCCTGCCGTGCAACGCGCAGCGAAGTCGCGCGGCCAGGACTCCCCCGCCAACAACAACGTGCCCGCGCCGCCCGCCGCGCGACTCAGTGACACACCCGTACTATAGACGTACTCGGTGTTGCCAGTTTAGGATAATAGAATAAAAATGTGTCATTGATATTAACACGACCTCTTTCACCGGGTATATGCCGGCTTAAGCTTTTTATTGGAATTGAAATAGTCCATAAACTTATTTTATGAAATTTATTCTAATATCCTAAATTGAAATGAGTTAATATATCCTCATAAGCTGTTCCATTTTATAATGTCGCTGGTAAAAGAAAAGGCTAAACTTGCTTAACAAATCTTTTCCTTATTAATCATTATAACAGGTCAGTAAGAGTTGTATTCTCTTATATTTTGGATTAATATAATGTGCAATAATATAAAAATGATTGATAAAAAATTTAAATTAAGAAAACTTACTGCATATCAAAGCCAAATTGATGTTTTGATTGAAATATCGCTGTTTGAAAACGAAATTGATGAATGAATGTGTGAGTGAAAGGAAGATAAAAATCTCGGTCACTGTACAGAAGGCCACAATAAGATTTTGTTATTAAAATTGTTATGTAAATGTTTTAACTAAAACCTCTTTGTTAGTATACCTTTAAATACCAAACTGTAAATACTTGTAAAGATATTATCGCGTCGTAATTAAATTTTATTACCATTTGTTCTAAGTAATTGTTCTTTCTTTGTTGTTAATTTTGTTTAATATTAAAAAATAGATTTAGGTTATTTTATCTATTCGTCAGTAATGGAATTTGGGCAGTTTTCATTTAACAATCGTTAAAAAATTCCATAATGAATAACTCCGTTAAAATCATCGGTTGAACTGAAAACATAGTTTTCTTAAACCACATCAAGGATCTGCCAACATAAAAGAAACTAATAATGTCCACTGGCGTTTCTCAATTTTTTTTATATCTGATTTAAATATATCCTAATAATATAAGGTGTTGCTACAACAAAATATTGTACTGTCAAAATATTTAGAAAATAATCTTTTACTGATATCGCTTATGTGTTATTTCAAATACAGTTCTCGTTGTTAAATAATATTAACCAATTGAATTTATCTTATAGCAATATAATTATTCTCCGCGTTTCTAGATTATGAAAAATACCATGTTTTGTCAATGCCAAAGCATCGCTAGAGTAATTGTAATTTGCATTTATAGGTATCTCACTAATTATAATTATAGAATTAAGTGAATACAAGACTTATTCCGTAGATATACATGTAAACTTCGTGTATTCAATTGTGTTTGTCTGTTCGTTAAAATTGGAATAAGTCTCGAATTTCCATGTCGCAGAGTAAGGGTACAAAGTGAAGTTAATCTTCGTATTGACGTTAACGTTGTACAGTCGACGATAAAAGTGTTCAGACTCCTTTGCAATCTCAGATATTAAAAGTTTATTTAAAGTCTTAATTTATTGTTTTTATTTTGTGAGAACACTTTTCACTTCGAATGTACATGTCTTCCTAGACGTAAACCATCATGACATTAATGTTAAATGTATTAAGGTGTGTTTCCACTGTCGAAACAGCTGTACAAATGCATCACCTATTCTCTTAGGCTACGGAAGTATGATATTAGTCTCTTACCCTATGGCTTATTGCACCGATGTCACGAAAAAAACGGTCTTATACCGAAGCAAAAATTCCGTTATCGCGAACTCGGTTTAATGAAGCCATTGGGTAAGCGATTCTCGCATTCGATGACATACGTAAATTTCGTAATTCCTTTACATTTACATAATATGTTTTTATACAGTTGTATTGCTAGTGGAAATGTACTGTTCAGCGCGAAGCATAGCATCTGATGTGACGTGCCATATCGCTGTTTTATTTAGTCATAATAAAATATCAAAACTCGAATATAATTGTGGCAATACGCTGTGTATCACCGAATACACCAATATACATAGTGGAAGAATCTAAGGGTGATTATAACCAAATTCAAAGCTTAAAGATACGTAAAAAATACTAATTATCATATAAATTTACAATCTCTTCCTTTTTCTAACTTTTGATAACAGAAAATTATAATTTAAAAACGTTAAATATTTAAAGTAATGCTTGCAGTCATATGGCTCATTAACTCAATTAATTTCAGTATGTTTTTAAATATATTATCTACGTTCACCCTTATTTTCTCCTGCAATAAGTTTTATCTATGAAAATATGCAAAAACTTGAGTGATAATACATGTAAACATTACATTGATATTGTAAAATACGCCAGACAATAAATTATTTATCACATATTGAATCTTGTGGTGTCATTATTTTCCTTTTTGCCTCAAAAACGACTAATTACTAGTCTATATTAATATATTAAGACCGCTGGCCAGCGTGTCTCCGGAAGGGACAAAACATGTATATTTCACTGCCACTTTTACACCAGAAAACACTACAACGCACCATGTTTTTGTGAAGTGACATTGCACTAATAGTTCACAATGAGAATTATTAACTTTTATATTTAAAAAAAATGTTAATAAAACGCTGACAAAGCTCGGCCGTATATAAAAAAAACGGCACGCGGGGTGAAACAGAAGATGTACATTCTATCTCGTTCTTTTACAAGACATGGAAATAAGTCCTTTTCCATGTGTGAGTGAGACAAATATATCCAGCGGTCTATGTTTTCTCTGTCTACGACTAATTCAGTCTCATATCAAGGGGAGCATTTAGATATATTACAGAAGGAACCATGGTTGGAAATAAAAACATTGAACAAAAGTATGTGTAGATGTATAAAAAGTTGAATACCCGAAAAAGGCTATATTGTGTCTAAGGAAGTCCATATCTGCCTACCCCACTGAGTTACGGGCGCGTTGCTGGTAATATCTATACAAGTATAGACCAGAAACACTCTTGAAAATTATCCTTTAGTTCAAGTTTACTCATCATAAATTTGTAGAATGGTTGAATAAAACAAAGTTTTTTACTTGTACAATTTTCTCTGATATAATAACATGAATTTTATACAATAAATTCTAAAAATTTTACTTTAATTTTTAATAGACAGTTCTGATATTAAAAAGTTTTATAATTAGATAAAATATTACAATAAAAAAAATGTAACAAAACACTTTCAATCCGGACTGTACTCGTCCGAGGAATCATTAGTATATTTGTCTTCTGCGTCTTCTTGGCCGTAGTAGAAACCATCATCGCTGTCTTCCTTGTAACCTTCGATAGACTCTTCATCAAGGTCTTTTACATTGGAACAATGTATCAATTTTTCCGGTACACCGGTCTCTTCCATCACTCTTACTTTATATTTAGCGTACGCTGAACCATATCTTTTAACATCTTCGTTAAATAAATCTGGTGAATCATAAATTTTGTCTTCACCTGTATCACTTGACAGATCATCCTCTGAAAATAATATCAAAAAAATGAATGGAAAATTTTGAAAACTTTACATCCAAACTTTCCAAAGAGAATATTGTGAAGCATAAAACACAATTTATGCCGTTCAAAACCTGTTTCACGGACTTTCTTTAGGAGGTTATTGCAATAAAGGCTAGGAAAAAAAAGGTTTTTTTTAAAAAAAGTAGGGGCAAACGAGCGGCTGAATCTCCGAGGTGACCATGGACGCCCATGGACATTTGCAATGTTTGTTGCAAAAAGGTGGTATGTGCATATAGAAATCTAAATTAATTGTAATAACAATTACAAGTAACATATTTTTTTAGTTTAAAGATAGAAGCTAGTTTTATAAAACAATTTAGATATTCATTTAGTCAATTGACAGACTCTTTTAACAAAATTAAGTTTAAAATTAATAGAAAAATGGCTACCTGTAAGAAAATTCATATTAAATTTAAAAATTACCTATATCACAATTCTCCATAGCCTTGATCATATCTTCTTCATTGATACTGCTTGCTTCCGACTCCGGGTAGTCGTTCCTCCAGTTGTTCTCATCATTGGAGTCATCATCATCATCAGCTCCATCATCTGACGGCGCTTCACCGTTCTCTCTGTACGAGTCGAAAACTAGATCTGTCTCGTAATTTTCAATACTAGAATAAAGGATGTATTATTAGAAAATACAATAAGAAAAATTAACAATTAAGGTATTTAATTAGGAAAAGTACGGAGAAATATTAAGGCTAGGATTTCAAAGATATTTACCACCTTAAAAATCGCGTTATATATAACTAGCTGTTGTGCGCGACTTTGACCGCGTGGTATTAAATAATAGCCTATGTTACTCGGGCATAATGTAGCTTTCTATTGCTGAAATAATTTTTGAAATTGGCCCAGTAGTTATTGAGTTATTTCAATACCATCAAAAATACAAAGTTTCTCTCTTTATAATATTTTTTTTTTACAAGGAAAGGGGGCAAACAAGCAGCGGGAACACCGAGGTGATCATCGACGCCCATGCTGCAATACCAGAGGAACCACAGATGCATTGCCAGCCTTTTTGGAGGTGATACGCTCGCTTCTTGAAGGTCCCTAAGTCGTAGCGGTTTGGAAATACCGCCGAGGACAGACCATTCAACAGTGCGGCTGTGCGAGGCAGGAAGTTTCGGGAAAACCGCACGGTAGAGGATTGCCAGCCATCAAGGTGGTGCAGATGGAAACTGGGGGTCTGTCTAGTCATCCGAGGACGGAACTCAGCGGCAGGAATATTAGTATAGATTAAATTTATGAGATCCAAGAACACATAATCAATCAAACAGAACACATTTATAGAGAAAAAAGCCTATATCTACCTGATTAAATTATCCAACATAGAAACATCAAAATCTGGTTTTACCGAAGTGTACAAATCGTAAATATATTTAGTGTCTTTGCCCTTTTCATCTGTTCTGGCTAAATCTACCAAATGGAACAAATCTTCACTGCCGTCCTCCTCTGTCAGGCCTCTAGAACAATTGACTACTTCAAATCGACTCTCCGTTGACACATCTTTTCTTTCCTTTCTTATCTTTTGTATGATATCTGCAACATTCGATATAGATTTTTGTTTAACATCCTCTTTTGGTACCAAATCCTTTACTAGTATGTGCTCCTGCAAGAAATATTGCTTAATTAAATGTTTAACAAGTATTGAATATCTAATAGAATGATGGTGAAATCTAAGAATTAAGATAAGACAAAATAATGTGTTGTGAATCTATATAAAAACGTGTTCGCGCGTTTAAATTTTCTATAATTAATGATGCAGTTACATTGTGTTTTTATTGTCATGTGGTTATGTAACTTATTGAAATAACCATTTACCTGATTATCAACAGTTCCTCTGAAGACAAATAAAGAGGGCGAAATCTCCTCACTGTCGGTTTTTACTCGTTTGCATAGAAGTACTAAAGCGTCCTGGGGATTTTCCTCCAATCTTCTTTTTACTCGTAAAACCGTGGAAGTAGACATGACCAAAATATATTTTTATGCCTCCTTGGTCTCCGTATCTAACAAGGATTTATTGTTGTTTCTGTTTTGTACATTGAAAATTGATAAACACGCCGCCGCTGAACACTCCAAAACGCAAAAACAAAACTTACCTGAAATGTCAGTGTCATTCTCACTGGCTCGTATTTAGTTTTTCCATATGGCAAGATTTGTAGTCTTTGTTAAATAAAATAATATCAAAAAAGTTAAATAAAAGGCTAAAGGACACCGATACCCAATGCCTTACAAAATTTTATAAAAAAATAATTTGTGATTAGCAAGAATAGGTGAATCTGTGTTTTTATATATTCTGTGGTCGGTGACAGCTGATTCGTGACGCACCAATGTTGCCAAAGTTGATACATTTTCCAAAATTTGTGCAAGTTTCAAGCAAACCTTTTTGTCTCTTTATTACAATTTTTAGTACGCCTTTGCCGGTCTAATGGACCCCATTTCGATCAGATTCGAACGTTTTATTTTGACAAAAACATGTTAACTGCAGAACTGACATTTACTAAAATACAGCAATATCTAAGTGGTAGTGAACCAGACAAGTTTTAAGACTTTTTTTGGAAAAGAAACGCTCTTTCTTTTCGACTTCCAATAGAAGGAGGTTATGTCAATGTCAAAAGTCAATAAGTTTTTTTTAAACGGTGAAGATTTTCGGTGTTGGTCTGGGGAAAATTCGAAGGAATCATCTGACAATACTTATTATTGATTTGGCGAAGGCGCTAGAGCTTTGTTCGGACACCATTTCATTTCATTCATTTACGTTCGCTTGTATAGATTTTCTTGTTAGTGAATTTAAAATGCGTCCTTGACTTTATTTTTTTTTATAAATAGCTATAAAATAAAGAATAGGGTTATATTAAAGTTTGAATTTATTTGATTTAATGTAAAACAGTGCGCAGTCCATATTTGAAGAAACAAAATGGATAATCTGAAGCAGTTCAACACAATGGGTTCCGATGATAATTGGAGAACACCTAACTATCGGCAAAACGTTGTATCTAAAATGTAAGTGTAGATCAATTCTTCATTGTGCTTTAACAAGTTTAAAATTTGCAATTACATGGTTTTAACCAACATACATACTCGCACTAAATTTTTTCTAATTGGCCAACCTAGATTAATTCAATATATTTCATGAATATATACTAGAAGAGTATAATTATGGGAGATAATGATCATTGTATATTTAATCAAATCTATTTTATCAAGCGCTTTTATTAAGGGGACATAGCTGATAAAAAAAAACCCAAGGAAAATTCTATTATTCATTCAATATTTTGCCTTATCATAACTGAATACTTACAAAGTACTCTTTAAATATATGGGTAAAACCCCTTGGCTGTAATATGATAAACTCTAATATGTTTTTAAAGAATAAATAAGGTGTGGCCTTTATTCATTTGAAATTTTATTTTATTAAATAGTTGTGGTAAAGCGTAATTTAAGTGACCATATGAGGAAAGGCAAAGCATATTTTGTACATTTACCTTCACCCCAGTGGGACAGGATGATACCCAAAGATGTTATTTTTTTTTTGGTCTCAGTGGGAATTGTTTAAAAGATACCCTAATTTTGGGGAAAGACAGGGTTATGTGAGATTTCTATTCACTAAAATCCCCTTGGTGGCCATCCTCTCGTGCAACTGCGAGGGTACTGGGATCTCCTGTAGAGCACACCGGGACCCTCAGCTCTGAGTTTCCGCACAATCCTTGCAATGCATTTTGTGCCTTTGCGATGTTCAACAACATAAGACCACGCCATGTTGACGCCCATCATGGGTTGAACCTTACGTTACCTTAGTTATAATAACAATGTTTGCAGTGAAGAAGTGATCCAGCGTTCCGGGATGCAGGTGGCGCGCAACAGCAGTGAGATGGAGAACCACGTGTACATGAAGGCCAAGAACCGAGAGGAATATATGAACATGGTCGCCAAGCTCATCCTGCATGTCCGGGAAATGTGTAAGTTGTTGTTATGACTTGTTAATTATTGTGCAATATAACCAAACCAACACAAATTTCCACATATTACACAACTTCTTTTAATCTTGGAACACACATCTGTGACTTGCTATGTTTTCTCTCTTAGCTTTATTTGGTAAAATATCTAGAAATATCTTAAAAAAAACAGTTTTATTTTTATAAATTTATCAGCACAACCAAAACAAAACCAAGCTGGAGGAGCCATGCAAGGGTCCAATCAGAACCCACCAGGTCAAAACCCACAGGTCCAGGCTCAACAGGGCCAAGCACCGCAAGGACCTAACAACCAATCAGGGTTAGCACCAGATCCAATAAACGCCCTACAGAACCTAGCCTCTCAAGGAACCAGGAACCAGATGATGAACATGGGCCAGGGACAAATGCAACAGCAAGGGGTGATGGGTCCAAACCAAGGGATGGGGGGACTACAGGCACAGATCGGTCAGCAAGGTCCTATTGTGTCTCAAGGGGGACCACAATCCCAAGCGGCGACCAACCTTCTTCAAACATTGAACCAGCGACCACCATTGAACATGCAGCTCCAGAACAAATTAGGCATGGGAATGGTACCAAATCAGAATCAGATGGGCAACAACATGGTGTCAATGGGTGGCATGGGCAACCCGATGGGCAGTCAGCTACAGAACCAGCTGGCGGGGCAGGGCATGCAAGGCCAGATGATGCCCAACATGGCGATGGGCAACAACATGCAGGTGCCCATGTCTGCCAACAGCAGCATGGGGCAGATGCAGTGCAACCAGGTTGTGGGCATGGCTGGACAGATGGCACCCAATGCGATGCAAGGACAGATGTCCAGACAAATGGGTAAGTTATCAATTTTTAAGGATTTCGACTTATGATGTGTTTTTTTATATTAAAAAGTGGAAAACGGCAAGCGGCCACCTGGACTCGCTGAAATAGGGAAGCTACTGCTGCCAATGTAACCTTACTTCTTACTAATATAAGAAATGTGGAATTTTGGATGGATCAATACATTACCATAGGCTACTTATGATGTTTTTTTTGTTCTGCCCAGACAGAGTCGCGGTCTCCAACGAGCAGGATAATAAATTTAATATGGTCTTCTCTTTACATTAGAATGTTAATATTTTCTTTGTTCCCCAGTGGGGGGTATGAGCAACAATCAGATGGTGAATATGAACATGCTGCATATGCAGGGTCGCGTGGGCAAGGGCGAGGTGGGCATGCTGGGCGCGGGCTACGCCCCCGGGGGAGCGCCCACCCACAACCAGTTTCTTCGCCAGAGCCCCTCGCCCTCCGCCTCCTCGCCCAGCATGGCGGGCCCTAGTCCGGTCTCTATGGGTAAGAAACAATATATTTGGCTTTTTAGACAATTAGTTGAAATTTAAATTACTTTGAGCGGTTTAACACCGCGAGCAGAGCGGATCGTTTCCGAACTTTTTTACCTCGCGTTCGCATCAACAAGTGATAAATAACAAAAAGAGCCGAAATGAGCTCGTTCATGCAGTTTCGTATAGAAAATCAAACTAGTTGAGAGATGAGGCCACTCAGCTCGTGATATGAATCCGCCTTTATTGTTGTGGATATTTCTAAATAGGTGCTTTTATTACCATCTTATACAACTAATATTTTTTCAAAGTAAATGAAAGTGATATGTTTTATCACTGGAAAGTGTAGTAACTAAGACATACTCCAGGTGGCAGCGTGCTGGGCGGTGCCTTATCCTCGCCTATGTCGTCCCTAGGCGCGATGGGCGCGTGCGGCGGCGTGGGCAGCCCCTCGCCCTCCGCGCCCACACACCTCGCCCACCATCCCGCACAACAGCAACGGTAAGTTGTAAACTATGTCAGCGCGGAAATAAAAATCACTCGTTAGTCAGCCTTTGATATTTTTGAAAAGCTCTATATTGAAGGGAGCTTTTAAACCTGAATCAGTTAAACTTAAGTAGTATTTGGTTTTTATTAATAAACGTTGTTATTATGTCGTAAAAAACATTTATCGATCAACGATGGGTGCGTTATTTAGTGTAATTTAGTGTTAGTGTGAGTCCAAGATACAAATGGAATTGCCATGTTTTATGAACTTTAGTACTGTTTTCTAGTTTAATAGTATATGATACTTGGGCGTGGGCACCTCTGATAACTTATGAGGTTGGGTACTCTTTGCTGGTGCACTGATGTACTGGTTGCTCGTGCACTGGTGTAACGTTGTATGGTGCAGCGTGGCGGGCATGGTGGCGTCGCCGCAGTCGTCGCTGAACACGCCGGCGGGCGGCGGCGCGGCGTCGCCGGGCGGCGAGGAGGCGATGTACCGGGAGAAGGTGCGCCAGCTCTCCAAGTACATCGAGCCCCTGCGCCGCATGGTGCAGCGCATGGTCAATGAGGGAGAGAGTCAGTATACTTACCTATTTATACAGCGTGTCCCAAAATTTAACGATAAGCCAGTGCCAGTGCATCACCAGGTCGGTACCTGCATAGGGAAAATTTATAAAAAAAATCTAACTCTTTTAGTTTAATAGTTATGTTAACTTATTTGAATTTAACAATTTTAACAGTGGTAGAGCCCGCTTTAACATCTTCGCACGAATTGTCCGGCTCGCCCGGTGAAATACCACGACCACACAGAAAACGGGCGTCAAATGGAAGCAATTCCGTGTTTCGTCTGAGGAGTGTGGTGCCGGAGGACTAACTTTTAATCCGCTTTCCCTTCCTATCCTTTTCCTATAAGGAAGTGATAGGAAGAGGAAGTGGATTTTCCGGTGGAGGCGACGCATAGGGAGAGGAATGATCCTCTTGCTGTGCGTCTCCTCCTCCGAAGAATAAGGGTAGGCAACGCATCTGCAAATGTAGATGTCTATGGGCAGCGGTCGCTTCGCTATTTCAGCGAATTAAAGTGGCCGCTTGCTCGTTTGCCACTTTTTAATATAAAAAAAAAAAAAAAATTTAATTGCTCTTTGATACCCGACCCCATTCAATTAGCCACTGTCTCTTGAGCTATAAAGATACTCTGCTTTTTTATTTGTAATGGGTAACTTTGTAACATAGCTAATAATTTTGAGGTACGAGCGTGTTAGAAACCCAATATTAATAAGTCGAATTTTTTAAAGCGACTCAATAGTTTTGTTAGTTAATACATACAAAATACTTATATTTCCTCTTTATATGTATTATTTTTTTAGTAATATGTTTTTTATTCATAATTTTTTATTTCAGATGTGGAGAAATTAACAAAGATGAAGAATCTACTGGACATTTTATCAAATCCGAACAAGCGGATGCCGCTGGATACACTGATGAAGTGCGAAGTGGTCCTCGAGAAGTTGGACTTCAAGCGCGGCGAGAGCGTGGGCCTGGGCCTGCCCACCGCCGGACCTACTAAGGTAATATTACATTCTTTTAATAATTTACAAGAGTTTTTACACTTACATGCCTTTGCTAGCTCTTATATAAAAATTAACAAAAGCACCAAAGTATTGCTTCCAAGTTTTATTGTAATATTACTATTTTTTTTTTTTTTAGTCAGGCTTTATAAAGTTTTTTACTATCTAGAAGCAATATTAATGAAGTTATTAGTTTCAATAAAACTCTTTTCCCTTTTTCATCCTTTCATAATAAGAATAGTCCTCTGGCGTACTCATCAGACGAAACGCTGAATTACTTCTACTTCTATGTGGTGTCCGGTCTACCTCTTGACTTGATCTGCAGGTCCCGGGTTCGAATCCCGCCATGTACCAATGTGTTTTTCGATTGTAGAATTTCATATGTTCATATTTACCCGACGGCCTTACGGTGAAGAAAAACGTCGTGATGTCTGCCCATAATAGAGAAGAGATTCAAAGATATGTGTGAAGTCGACCCGCACTGGGCCAGCGTGGTTGACTATGGCCTAGTCACTCCTTAAGCCTTGTATGCACTAGGATAGTATTTTAGTCGAATAGCAAGTAGCAAGTATCTGAACAAAGGATTTACTAATCTATTCTACTAAAATGTTGCTGTTCGGACACGTTTAGTTACTTAATTATTACCCTAGTGCGTAGGTTTAGGCTTTAACGAGTCAGAACAGTAGTAAATCCTTTGTTCGGATAAATGCTGCTTGCTACTCGGCTAAAGTACTATCCTTGTGCAAACAAGGCTTTGAGCTGGTGATGATGATAATCCAAATGTGATGTTTTGCGTGTCAGCCGGAGCAGGTGTTCAACCCGCTGCTGGAGGTGGTGAACAGCTGCCTGCAGTCGCCGCTCGCAGCCCACACACTCAAGCGTTCCTTCTGCGCCACGCTGGACGCACTCAACGGACCTGAGATCAAGTACGATTTGTACTACTAGCTTTTATAAACAGCAACAATAACAACATAACTCACGCCCGTAACCCAGAGGGGTAGGCAGAGACAACGGACCTCCATTTGGCACGATCCTGACACATCTCTCTTGCTTTTACATTCATACATCTGCGGATGCATTTATAAACTAGCTATAAAATAAATAAAATTATATATACTCCCCTTAGAGTAGGCTCCGAGAGTTTATAGTGGGCTGATGATGATGATGAAAGATATACTTAGTAGCCTATGTGTGCTTCCAGGCTATGTTCTACATCTGTGCAAAATATCATCGAGATCACTTCAGCTGTATTGGAGATATCTTCAAACAAATATCCATTAAAAGTTTTGCGTCTCTATCCTTACATAGTATAAAATAATAACGCTTTTTTATGTTTGTCCCTATATATGCTCGAATCATTAAAACTACGCAACTTTTTTTAAAATGGATAGAGTGATTCATAAGGAAGGTTTTCATGTATAATACATTCACAATATAGTAGAGTAACACTGATAATTTAAAGGTTTTTAATATGATATCGTAAATTCACACATTTTTAGCGCTTACATTGCAAACGCTGCCTGAATCTTACAAGTTAGATCAATATAATGTACTACAGTATTGTACAACTTAAAAAGGTCTACAAAAAAGCCCGCGGTGGTATATGTCTGTCAGTTTATCCCTAACTTTTTTATTTAGTATCAACATTATAGCGATTTGCACCCGTGCGAAGCCGGGACGGGTCACTAGTTTATAATATTAGGAAGATTTAGTTTAAATTTGTTAACGTTATCCGCTTTATTCCGAAACGAGAATCAACGTTATTACTGTTATACTCTCTACGCTCGGTACATTCATAAAATTTATTCCAAATAAATACAGAACGTCCTTGTTCCTGGTACTTGATGAGACATAATTTGGTCCAATGAGACCCTGGTCTATCTTATTTAATTCCTAGTGTCCTCTAGTATCGTATAATTAACGGCATATTGGTCCTCGTTTATTGCAGTACTTTATACATTTATTTGCAACCTAGCGGCCCTCCCCGGCTTCGCACGGGTGCAAATATTGTTAGTATGGCAGTTATATACAATGTTCACAGTTTTTCTGTAGTGTATTTGAAAACCTTCTTTATGAATCACTATCTATTAAAAAAAACCGCATCAAAATCCGTTGCGCAGTTTTAAAGATTCATTCATTTTCCCTGCCGCTGAGTTCCGTCATCGTACGAGTAGACAGAGTGCCAACTTCCATCGTCACCACCTCGATGGTT